>CM056385.1:31527821-31579984 GCA_029718625.1 Synaphobranchus kaupii | reverse complement strand
GTGTCCGCACAGGGGCGTTTTATCCTGAGTAAGTCCCAGGTAAAAAAGGGGGTCCAGTCATCTCACCTGTGCGAATGCTACCTGGGTGTGCATCCAGGTAGTTTGGGAGCATGAGGCCGGAGAACATGGAGAATCCCAGGACAAAGAGGTTTCTGGAAGAGTTCAGGTCCACATTCTGCAGGTTAGACAGCCCCACTGCCGTGATCATTCCTGTAGGGGGTGCCAGATACAAGAGTCACGGCACTCTCGTTAGGTCCAGTCGAGTAAATTCAATATATCCTGAAACATCATTCATTAATTCTTCATTTATAGGCACAGAATGCTCAGCAAAATAAAACTGAATTTGAAAATCATATTAGTGAGGACAGATTCTATTACATTATGAAATTATCAGCACTGCACTTAGGACTGTTTAATAAAATAAAAAAGGGAGGCATTCATTAAATTTCAGTTGCTGAGCAACTGTTTGCCATTTGGAGTAAACATAGCAGTCCATGTGGAAACACAGCAGAATGCTTTTTTACCCTGAACATATAGTGCAATCCCAGTATTTGACTCCAGCATATTGAATTTGAAAAGTAACAGTGACTATTTTAGGGTTTTTTGCATCCATATCGGGTGAACCGTGCAACAATTGTAACCCGTTTAATACGTCCCCCCATTTTAGGGAAAAAAAAGTAATTGGACAAATTAACATAAACTTAAATAAAGTCATCATATCACTCTGCTGCCAGATATGCAGTAGATATGGATGGATCACTTTAAGGGTCGTTTAACTTATTTTTCCATAGAGTTCAATAGTCCAGCTCTGTAGTGAGCCATGTGATCGCTTACCACCTCCTAGTGGCTATGATCTGATACTACCACAGCCTACATGACCAACTGTTCGATTCCTTACCAAACAAGGTGCAGAACATTCCACCAAGAATGGGATCGGGCAGAGAGGCAAACAGGGCGGTGAATTTCCCCACGGTCCCTAGGACTAACATGATGGCAGCACCATACTGGACAACTCTCCTGCTGCCTACCTAGAGAGGGAAACAAACACAAGCCCGGCATTACGGCACTTCATGCCATAGAATGCATGCACGCGTGCGCACACACACACGCGCGCACGCACGCGCACACACCACACATAGCAACAACTTTATATGATAACAGCAAAGCATGGCGAATAAAAACCCGGTCCACAGTTCACAGAGATATGCAAGCAAATTAACTTTGAATGGCAGCGGCTGAGGTAGGCCAGGTTATGGAGAAAGATATTACTGTTAATGATCTGTCATAATGCAGACAGGCCTTGTGACAGCCTGTAGTTCTGATCAGCTTCTTGGTGCATTAACGTGCATTACCTCATGGTTTGCATGCAGCATTACCACCACCACAGAGTTAACTTCAGAGCGTCCCGCGCTAGCGCTGCCGTAGCCTGGTGTCTCTGTGGGAGGCCGTTACCTTGGTGATGCCCAGCACCCCAATGTTTGGGCTGGAGGAGGTGGAGCCGTTCCCTGTGCCAAGTAGCCCCGCGATGATGCAGCAGATGCCCCTCCGTGAAGATGCCCCTGCAGCAGTGACAGCACAGGAGTGAGATCAACACTGGCTTTTGCCCCGCAGGCCCAGTTAGCTCACAGAGCACTCCTGGGTAAACATTCCCATTCCCAACCCGCAGGCCCAGTTAGCTCACAGAGCACTCCTGGGTAAACATTCCCATTCCCAACCCGCAGGCCCAATCAGCTCACAGAGCACTCCTTGGTAAACATTCCCATTCCCAACCCGCAGGCACAATCAGCTCACAGAGCATTCCTGGGTAAACATTCCCATTCCCAACCTGCAGGCCCAATCAGCTCACAGAGCTCTCCTGGGTAAACATTCCCATTCCCAACCCGCAGGCCCAATCAGCTCACAGAGCATTCCTGGGGTAAACATTCCCATTCCCAACCTGCAGGCCCAATCAGCTCACAGAGCTCTCCTGGGTAAACATTCCCATTCCCCACACATGGATTTGCGTTGTTCCCTTGAACATTATTTTTAAGTCAGCGATACACTGCAGGAATGGTCTTAGAACATACTAATGTTCAATGACTATGACAATGAATAATGACCTAACTGACACATAACCCCCATGATGCTATTTCCTGACTACTTCCTCATGACAACCAGGGGATTGTCAGGGGCGGCACCAGGGATTTCGGACCCCATGATAAGATATTCACATTGGGCCCCACCACCCGAAGCCACCCCAGAAAATCCTATGTTCTAATATTTTTGAGGACCCCTGTCAGTCCTAACCCCCCTCCTTACGGTGCTGCTGAACATTGTATCTGACATGCCTGAAATGTTTACACAACTTGATTCTAAGACTGTTTCAAGAACATTCTCACCATTAAGCCACCTCACAACCAAACGGGAATCTTAAGTGGAACCTACCCCAATACTTCATGACCCAAATAGACACACACCTGTTGATGGCATGGATGGGGGGTGGGGGAGCCCCCTGAGAGACGGGCGCAGGCGTAGTAATCCCCAATGGACTCCACGATGCCCGCTAGGGTGGCACTGAACATACCCAGCACCCCGGCAACCGTCACCGTGGGCAACCCCCACTGACCTGGTAGAGGGCAACACCACATAAAACCCTGTTAGGATATTTCCATGATGCATTAGCAGATTTCAATGCATCAATGTCTTGAACCATTCAGTAAATTACATATCCTCTCCATACATATGGGCATGCATTCAACAATAAAAATGCTGAATACTTTAAAGTAAAAAACATGGAATAATTGAATATGAATAAGTGGTTCCATTTAAATTTAAAAATCTGACTAAAAGTCAGATCAAATGACCTTCTTCCTGTAACATTTTTTTCCTTTAAAGGAAATACAGAATTGTATGCTCATCTTCCTGACTCTTATCTGCACTACATAGTCTTAAATGCACTCTTAAGTATTTATAAATCCTTGTAAGGACTGGTTCTGCTGTTTACAGTTGAAGCATTGTGTGAGTGAAATTACAAGCCTAGATGGGTTGAATGACCTGTTCCCATGAAACATTTTTTCTGTTCTTACATACACCTAAGCCCAAAGATGAATGATTTTCAGTCTGATTCTCAAACTTAAGACAAATTCTTCAATATTCTTAGAACTTCCCATACTTGTTCACATATAAGACCTTTAGCATGTGCAAAACCTTTTAGCACACACAAAACCAATAACATGACAAATGATTGGTCATGGTATTTGTTTTTGCACCAATCATTGGTAGTGTAATTGGGTTTTGTGTGTGCTAAATGTTTTTTCACCCGCTAAAGGTCTTCGTAAATCAGGCCCATAGTGTATAATAGTGATAATTATTCTTTAATGAAATATGGTTACTATGCATTGGTATACGAGATTAATTAGAAGCAGTTGTGTGTCCCAGGGTACACTAGGGTCTTACAGGGGTACGGCAGGCGGAACCAGGGGGGCCAGGGACATGATTTCCCCCCGGGCATCAGTGCGCGCCTTATATCCGTACTGGCTAGGGTCCCGTGGCAGCAAATCCGTGAGCGTGAGGACATAGCAGAGCAAGCCAGACCACCATGATCGCAATGATGATCTATGGAGAGAAAGAGAGAGAGGCAGAGATATTTAAAAAAAATATCAGATTAAGAAAACCACCGGTTTTTACTAAGGGAAGGTCTACACGGACCGCCTACGCACAACCGAGCGCAGATATAATTCAGATTACAGGTCGCCTTCCCTTTGAAAATGTGCAATGGCCACTTGATGCCGTTTATCAGGGCATGATACCTGCTGACCTGTACAGAGTTCCTATCACAGGGGCCGGTTTACTGCCACACACTGCTGCTGTAACACTGCTGATATCAGGTTAGTGTTTAATCAGGCTGGTCCATAAACTGAGGTGGGGCTGTAGATGGCCTACAGCTCACTACAGTTCAGAGCTTCTTAGGGTTTGAGTCTGGGGTGCTGCTCAGCGTAAGGGTCAAATTCTACACGTGCACACAAGCCACAGAGAGGGAGGTGTGTGGGGTGCAAGAGTGGGGTCAGTTAGAAAAAGAGGGAGAGGGAGAGAAAGATGGAAATAGAGGGGGAGGAGGAGAGAGAACAAGCAGGGAAGAGAAGGGAGAGTTGAAAGAGATGAGGGAGGTCTGTACAGGAAAAAGAGAGGGGAGTAAGAGTAGAAGAAAGAAAGAGGGACAGTGGGAGAGACACTGAGAGAGAGACAGAGAGAGTAGAAGAAGAAAGATTGGAAGAGAGAGAGAGAGAGTGATGTAATGGGAGTGTGGGTTGTTTCCATGTGAAAGAGGGTGGGGGGAGTGGGACGATTCTGACCGGGAACATCTTGAAGATCTGGACCTTGGTGGTGGTGAAGCCCTCTTGCCTGTTGTAGGTGGGGAACGGAGACGGCCCAGTTCCGTAGGTACTGGGCGAATAGCACGATGAGAAACACGCACCTGGGGAGGGGATAAACGCAGGGTAAGAGATGCACGAACACAACAACGCCCTGCGCCACCTGTCATCACACCTGAGCTTAAACAAACAGCTACTGACCAAAAGAGGATATGAGCCATACAGAAAATATTAAGAGTCTGTACTCCTACAATATATTCTGTACTCCTATAGCCATACAGTGAATATTAGAGCCTATAGTCATACAATGAATATTAGAGCCTATACCCATACAGTGAATATTAGTCTTTCTGTAGCCATACAGTGAATATTAGAGCCTGTAGTCATACAGTGAATATTAGAGCCTCTAATCATACAGTGAATATTAGAGCCTATAGTCATACAGTGAATATTAGACCCTATAGTCATACAGTGAATATTAGAGCCTATAGCCATACAGTGAATATTAGTCTTTCTGTACTCCTACAGTAAATATAAGAGCCTGTAGTCATACAGTGAATATTAGAGCCTATAGTCATACAGTGAATATTAGACCCTATAGTCATACAGTTAATATTAGAGTCCTATAGTCAAACAGTGAATATTAGAGTCTATAGTCATACAGTGAATATTAGACCCTATAGTCATACAGTGGATATTAGAGTATATAGTCATACAGTGAATATTAGAGTCTATAGTCATATAGTGAATATTAGAGCCTGTAGTCATACAGAGAATATTAGAGTCTATAGTCATACAGTGAATATTAGAGCCTATAGTCATACAGAGAATATTAGAGCCTATAGTCATACAGAGAATATTAGAGCCTATAGTCATACAGAGAATATTAGAGTCTATAGTCATACAGTGAATATTAGAGCCTATAGTCATACAGTGAATATTAGAGTCTATAGTCATACAGTGAATATTAGAGCCTATAGTCATACAGAGAATATTAGTAGCCTATAGTCATACAGCGGATATTAGAGCCTATAGTCATACAGTGAATATTAGAGCCTATAGTCATACAGCGGATATTAGAGCCTATAGTCATACAGCGAATATTAGAGCCTATAGTCATACAGCGGATATTAGAGCCTATAGTCATACAGCGAATATTAGAGTCTATAATCATACATTGAATATCAGAGCCTATAGTCATATAGTGTATATTAGAGCCTATAGCCCTACAGCGAATAGTATAGTCATACAGTGAATATTAGAGCCTATAGTCATACAGTGAATATTAGAGCCTATAGTCATACAGCAAATATTAGTCTATAGTCATACAGAGAATATTAGTCTATAGTCATACAGTGAATATTAGAGCCTATAGTCCATACAGAGAATATTACAGCCTATAGTCATACAGCGGATATTAGAGCCTATAGTCATACAGTGAATATTAGAGTCTATAATCATACATTGAATATCAGAGCCTATTAGTCATATAGGTGTATATTTAGAGCCTTATAGCCCTACAGCGAATAGTATAGTCATACAGAGAATATTAGAGCCGATAGTCATACAGTGAATATTAGAGCCTATAGTCATACAGTGAATATTAGAGCCTATAGTCATACAGTGAATATTAGAGCCTATAGTCATACAGCAAATATTAGTCCTATAGTCATACAGAGAAAATTAGAGTCTATAGTCCTACAGTAAATAATAGACCCAATAGTCATACAATGAATATTAAAGCCTATAGTCATACAGTGAATATTAGAGCCTATAGTAGTCATACAGAGAATATTAGAGCCTGTAGTCATACAGTGAATATTAGAGCCTGTAGTCATACACAGAATATTAGAGTATGTAGTCATACAGTGAATATTAGACCCTATAGTCATACAGAGAATATTAGAGTCTGTAGTCATACAGTGAATATTAGACCCTATAGTCATACAGTGAATATTAGACCCTATAGTCATACAGAGAATATTAGAGCCTGTAGTCATACAGTGAATATTAGACCCTATAGTCATACAGTGAATATTAGAGCCTGTAGTCATACAGTGAATATTAGACCCTATAGTCATACAGTGAATATTAGACCCTATAGTCATACAGTGAATATTAGAGCCTATAGTCATATGGTGAATATTATAGCCTGTAGCAAAACAGTGGATATTAGAGTCGATAGTCATACAGAGAATATTAGAGCCTATAGTCATACAGCGGATATTAGAGCCTATAGTCATACAGCGAATATTAGAGTCTATACTCATACATTGAATATCAGAGCCTATAGTCATATAGTGTATATTAGTGCCTATAGCCCTAGAGCGAATAGTATAGTCATACAGTGAATATTAGAGCCTATAGTCATACAGAGAATATTAGAGTCTATAGTCATACGGTGAATATTAGAGTCTATACTCATACATTGAATATCAGAGCCTATAGTCATATAGTGTATATTAGTGCCTATAGCCCTAGAGCGAATAGTATAGTCATACAGTGAATATTAGAGCCTATAGTCATACAGTGAATATTAGAGCCTATAGTCATACAGAGAATATTAGAGTCTATAGTCATACGGTGAATATTAGACCCTATAGTCATACAGAGAATATTAGGAGTCTATAGTCATACAGTGAATATTAAAGCCTATAGTCATACAGTGAATATTAGAGCCTATAGTCATACAGCGGATATTAGAGCCCATAGTCATACCGCGAATATTAGAGTCCTATAATCATACATTGAATATCAGAGCCTATAGTCATATAGTGTATATTAGAGCCTATAGCCCCTACAGCCAATAGTATAGTCATACAGAGAATATTAGAGTGTATAGTCATACAGTGAATATTAGTCTATAGTCATACAGAGAAAATTAGAGTCTATAGTCCTACAGTAAATAATAGACCCAATAGTCATACAATGAATATTAAAGCCTATAGTCATACAGTGAATATTAGAGCCTATAGTAGTCATACAGAGAATATTAGAGCCTGTAGTCATACAGTGAATATTAGAGCCTGTAGTCATACACAGAATATTAGAGTATGTAGTCATACAGTGAATATTAGACCCTATAGTCATACAGAGAATATTAGAGTCTGTAGTCATACAGTGAATATTAGACCCTATAGTCATACAGTGAATATTAGACCCCTATAGTCATACAGAGAATATTAGAGCCTGTAGTCATACAGTGAATATTAGACCCTATAGTCATACAGTGAATATTAGAGCCTGTAGTCATACAGTGAATATTAGACCCTATAGTCATACAGTGAATATTAGACCCTATAGTCATACAGTGAATATTAGAGCCTATAGTCATATGGTGAATATTATAGCCTGTAGCAAAACAGTGGATATTAGAGTCGATAGTCATACAGAGAATATTAGAGCCTATAGTCATACAGCGGATATTAGAGCCTATAGTCATACAGCGAATATTAGAGTCTATACTCATACATTGAATATCAGAGCCTATAGTCATATAGTGTATATTAGTGCCTATAGCCCTAGAGCGAATAGTATAGTCATACAGTGAATATTAGAGCCTATAGTCATACAGAGAATATTAGAGTCTATAGTCATACGGTGAATATTAGAGTCTATACTCATACATTGAATATCAGAGCCTATAGTCATATAGTGTATATTAGTGCCTATAGCCCTAGAGCGAATAGTATAGTCATACAGTGAATATTAGAGCCTATAGTCATACAGTGAATATTAGAGCCTATAGTCATACAGAGAATATTAGAGTCTATAGTCATACGGTGAATATTAGACCCTATAGTCATACAGAGAATATTAGAGTCTATAGTCATACAGTGAATATTAAAGCCTATAGTCATACAGTGAATATTAGAGCCTATAGTCATACAGCGGATATTAGAGCCTATAGTCATACCGCGAATATTAGAGTCTATAATCATACATTGAATATCAGAGCCTATAGTCATATAGTGTATATTAGATCCTATAGCCCTACAGCCAATAGTATAGTCATACAGAGAATATTAGAGTGTATAGTCATACAGTGAATATTAGAGCCTGTAGTCATACAGTGAATATTAGAGCCTGTAGTCATACAGTGAATATTAGAGCCTATAGTCATACAGTGAATATTAGACCCTATAGTCATACAGAGAATATTAGAGTCTATAGTCATACGGTGAATATTAGACCCTATAGTCATACAGTGAATATTAGAGCCTATAGACATACAGTGAATATTAGAGTCTATAGTCATACAGTGAATATTAGACCCTATAGTCATACAGTGAATATTAGAGCCTATAGTCATATGGTGAATATTATAGCCTGTAGTCATAGAGAGAATATTAGAGCCTATAGTCATACAGCGGATATTAGAGCCTATAGTCATACAGCGAATATTAGAGTCTATACTCATACATTGAATATCAGAGCCTATAGTCATATAGTGTATATTAGAGCTTATAGCCCTAGAGCGAATAGTATAGTCATACAGAGAATATTAGAGTCTATAGTCATACAGTGAATATTAGAGCCTATAGTCATACAGCGGATATTAGAGCCTATAGTCATACAGCGAATATTAGAGTCTATAATCATACATTGAATATCAGACCCTATAGCCATACAGTGAATATTAGAGCCTGTAGTCATACAGAGAATATTAGCGCCTATAGTCATAGAGCGAATATTAGAGTCTATAGTCATACAGTGAATATTAGAGCCTATAGTCATACAGTGAATATTAGAGTCTATAGTCATACAGTGAATATTAGAGCCTATAGTCATACAGCGGATATTAGAGCCTATAGTCATACAGCGAATATTAGAGTCTATAATCATACATTGAATATCAGAGCCTATAGTCATAATAGTGTATATTAGAGCCTATAGTCATCTAGAGAATATTAGAGTCTATAGTCATACAGTGAATATTAGACCCTATAGTCATCTAGAGAATATTAGAGTCTATAGTCATACGGTGAATATTAGACCCTATAGTCATACAGAGAATATTAGAGTCTATAGTCATACAGTGAATATTAGAGCCTGTAGTCATACAGTGAATATTAGAGCCTATAGTCATACAGCGGATATTAGAGCCTATAGTCATACAGTGAATATTAGAGTCTATGATCATACATTGAATATCAGAGCCTATAGTCAGCACTCGAGTTGAGGGGGGATGAGGGGGGATGGCATCCCCCCTGAAATAAAAACGGTCAAAATCATCCCCCTTCTCAAACGGCCATCCCCCCTTTCCATCCCTTATGTCATTTTATCAATGAACGTGGTATTACTGCTATTTCAACATTAATTTTGCGCATATTGAGTAAAATACTGTGGCGAGGGAGCACGCACACATGCAATGACATTTTTACCAAGTAACTGCGTCCCAATCCAGTTTTTGCTCCACCCTCGTAAACTTCACTTGCAAACTTCACTTTGGAGGATGTGACGCACATACCAATAAAACCAGAGTATACACTTGCGTTTAGCGAGTGGGAAGGAGCGAGGGCGGAGCGGGTTATTTCAATTGAGACGCACTGCACCCCCATCTATACTCGGAAGTAACCGTGCTTCTGCACAGTGGCGTATCGTGGGATCTCGGATCATGTAAAACGCCTGTCACCGTAGACTACATTTAAACGGATGAAACTCTCAACTTGTTTACATTAATTATCAGTCAAGCAATTGATTTACTGAATAACAAATATCAATAAATACAGCAAGTTTTGTGGGCAAGGATATTTATTTATGTCATAAAATCGTGTAGGACAGCCCGTGCGTTGGAATAAAGCATTTAAACCGAACATATTCTCAACCTGTTTCCGTTCATTTTGCTTGCTTATGTCAATCAAACAAAGTCCATGAATAAATTAGCCTATATATAGGCTAAGATTAACAAATGACAATGACAAAGAGATTACTAACGTGAGATTGTTTAATAAGGGTGGCAATAATTCTGAATAATTAACTGGCAAAAAATCCCAACGTTTTCTGTGAGTTGCACGTTAGCATTGCGTTTTTCCTCATCACCTTAAAGAATGTAATTTAAGACTTTCGATTTGGTCAAAACGATTTATACATTAGAAAGCATACCTCTTAAGAAAGAAAAACCTCTTAAATTGCTGGAACCAGCGTTTAGCGCAATGCATGCTTTCAAGTTAGAAAAACGAATTTACCTAAATATGTGCTGTTCATTGATCACTTCGCACGAATTAACGCATTTTGCGGCAGCACAAATGTGGATAAAGCCTAGTAAAATGCTGTACAAGTTTATTTACCTATTCGTCTTGGTTATTGCGAAATTAAATTGTTTGGCTATCTGGGAAATTATAGGCTACGGAAAAATATTTAGACACGAGTAGCCTAATAATCCGTTTAAAAGCAAGATTAAGATAGAGAACCTGGTAGCCTACATTACACAGTACGCTACACTGTTGCTGCATAAAGCAGTTTGCTAAACCATGAAATACAAAATAGCAAACTACTACTTGATTAACCTGTATTTATTAGCCTATACAGCGTCTTTAACATTCTGTATGCGCTTTTAATGTATAATACCGTGATAAACATTAACGTGATTATCACTGAACAGGACGTTCGATGTGAATTGTGGGTAATATATCAGAGCCTATAGTCATATAGTGTATATTAGAGCCTATAGCCCTACAGCCAATAGTATAGTCATACAGAGAATATTAGAGTCTATAGTCATACAGTGAATATTAGAGCCTATAGTCATACAGTGAATATTAGAGCCTATAGACATACAGTGAATATTAGACCCTATAGTCATACAGTGAATATTAGAGCCTATAGTCATACAGTGAATATTAGAGCCTATAGTCATACAGTGAATATTAGAGCCTATAGACATACAGTGAATATTAGACCCTATAGTCATACAGTGAATATTAGAGCCTATAGTCATACAGTGAATATTAGAGCCTATAGTCATACAGTGAATATTAGAGCCTATAGTCATACAGTGAATATTAGAGCCTATAGTCATACAGTGAATATTAGAGCCTATAGTCATACAGTGAATATTAGAGCCTGTACTCATATAGTGAATATTAGAGCCTATAGTCATACAGTGAATATTAGAGCCTATAGTCATACAGTGAATATTAGAGCCTATAGACATACAGTGAATATTAGACCCTATAGTCATACAGTGAATATTAGAGCCTATAGTCATACAGTGAATATTAGAGCCTGTAGTCATACAGTGAATATTAGAGCCTATAGTCATACAGTGAATATTAGAGCCTATAGTCATACAGTGAATATTAGACCCTATAGTCATACAGAGAATATTAGACCCTATAGTCATACAATGAATATTAGAGTCTATAGTCATACGGTGAATATTAGACCCTATAGTCATACAGTGAATATTAGAGCCTATAGTCATACAGAGAATATTAGAGTCTATAGTAATACTGTGAATATTAAAGCCTATAGCCATACAGTGAATATTAGAGCCTGTAGTCATACAGTGAATATTAGAGCCTGTAGTCATACAGTGAATATTAGAGCCTGTAGTCATACAGCGAATATTAGAGCCTATAATCATACATTGAATATCAGAGCCTATAGTCATATAGTGTATATTAGAGCATATAGCCCTACAGCGAATAATATAGTCATACAGAGAATATTAGAGCCTGTAGTCATACAGTGAATATTAGACGCTATAGTCATACAGAGAATAATAGAGCCTATAGTCATACAGCGGATATTAGAGCCTATAGTCATACAGTGAATATTAGACCCTATAGTCATACAGAGAATATTAGAGTCTATAGTCATACAGAGAATATTAGAGTCTATAGTCATACAGTGAATATTAGAGCCTGTAGTCATACAGTGAATATTAGAGCCTATAGTCATACAGTGAATATTAGAGCCTATAGTCATACAGCGGATATTAGAGCCTATAGTCATACAGCGAATATTAGAGTCTATAATCATACATTGAATATCAGAGCCTATAGTCATATAGTGTATATTAGAGCCTATAGCCCTACAGCCAATAGTATAGTCATACAGAGAATATTAGAGTCTATAGTCATACAGAGAATATTAGAGTCTATAGTCATACAGAGAATATTAGAGTCTATAGTCATACAGAGAATATTAGAGTCTGTAGTCATACAGTGAATATTAGAGCCTATAGTCATACAGAGAATATTAGACCCTATAGTCATACAGTGAATATTAGAGTCTATAGTCATACAGTGAATATTAGAGCCTGTAGTCATACAGTGAATATTACACCCTATAGTCATACAGAGAATATTAGAGTCTATAGTCATACAGTGAATATTAGAGCCTATAGTCATACAGTGAATATTAGAGCCTATAGACATACAGTGAATATTAGAGCCTACAGTCCTACAGTGAATATTAGAGTCTATAGTCATACAGTGAATATTAGAGCCTATAGTCATACAGAGAATATTAGAGCCTATAGTCATACAGAGAATATTAGACCCTATAGTCATACAGTGAATATTAGAGTCTATAGTCATACAGTGAATATTAGAGCCTATAGTCATACAGTGAATATTAGAGCCTATAGACATACAGTGAATATTAGAGCCTACAGTCCTACAGCAAATATTAGAGTCTATAGTCATACAGAGAATATTAGAGTCTATAGTCATACAGAGAATATTAGACCCTATAGTCATACAGCGAATATTAGAGCCTATAGTCATACAGTGAATATTAGAACCTTCTACCACACAGTTAATATCAGAAACTAGAATCATACTGTAAATATTGCCGTATATTTAATATTAGAGCTACATACCAACAATAGCAATCAACCAAATGATAAAGAAATAAAAACAAATCAGAATGCTATCTGGCCCTAAAGTGAGAATACACTGTGGCAGACTATCTGTCCACAAAATAGAGACAGAGCCGCACTTCCTCACCCAATGTGATAAATAAAAGGAAATTAGAGAACAACTCGTTCCAACAATACACTCAAACTATCCAACCCTACCTGAGATCCAATTATTACAAATCTTCCTTGGAGAGGAAATGTGCTGTGCAAATTTGGCAGCACAATATGTGGCTACCTGCCAGAGGGAGAGGGACAGCAGTGACCCCTAACCCTCCACCAATTAATATGAATTTGTTTTAATTATATAACATATATTTGCATTATAAATTATATTTAATTATATAACAGATATAATTATATAACATATATTATTTTCGATAGCTGACCACCCCACCTCGGAGGGCTCTATCTTGGCGATCTTGGCGCTTAGTCTAAGCACATGGCGCTAAGTCCATTTAGGGCGTGTCCAAGTCTACTTTTGCTATTTTAACGGCGTGTTTTTTGGGCGCTAAGCACGGCACAAGGTGCAACTGGGCTGAACCTAGTCTCTTCATTAATTATAGGTGTGTCTTGGGCGTGATATGCAATAAACCAATCAAAATGTCATATCCCATTCCCTTTAAAAGCCTGCTTTTCCACCTTGGCGGATTGCTTATGATGGCGAAACAGACATGCTCGTGCGTGTTTAGTGCGATCAAGGAATCGGCTATATGGATCAGTAGCAGCAGCAGTAGTAGTATTATGAGTTCCCGGTAATTCCTGACAGTGCTGTTTACGAAATATATGCTGTTAAATTTCGTTAAAAGCACCTGCAACAGCTGAGAATAAGCGACCAATTGCTTCCTTCTCACCTTAGAAAACGCCAAATTAGCCTGCTTGTTTAACGAATTTTGTTTGATTATGCACTGAACTCATGTTCAAGCTTCATCCGAAGTTCATTAGGCTACCTGCATTCTAATTTTGATTAATAACATAACGAACGTTATTTTGCCTTAATGATGACACTAAATACAACAAATCTGTCAGGTTGGCAACCCATAGGTTCAGCATATTTTCCCTTGTTTTATAATGTCCTGCTTATGGAAATGTGACCAACCTGTTTAACTGATAGCGTAATACTTTAAAACTATTCACTTTCCCAGGAAGACCGTGAAAAGAATTCAAATTAATTGTGTAACGTGCTGCAAATTTAGTTTCTAATTAGACGCTTAGTTCTCTTTAAAATCTTTTGTTCAAGTTATGGAATTACAGGTGAAATCAGCGGGGTTTTAATAAGCTGAGGATATGGAAACCTTGTCACTGTAATTTAAAAAAATATGAAGGACGAAGAATAGCTAAGGTTAGCCTACAATTCAGTTAACTTGATGACATTTATTTCCGTTTTTAACCATAGTCTATCTAAAAAACATTATGCACAGCGAGTCCGCTGTAGCCTAGGCTATTTGAAAAACAATAAAAGCAATATTCACTGGACAAGGTTTTGAACTTTTTTCAGTCACAAACCATTCTATTTACTTACAGGCTGTATTCCTAGATAAACAGAGCTGTATTGTAATGACATCTGAAGCGCATTTTCAGAACGCAAATGTCCGTCTATTGCAGTAGCTACGCGGGTTTTCCATTGAATGACAATTCACGCATTAGGTGCAAATGACAATTCGCGCATTAGGCAGCTCCTTTTTAATGGATAGCCATTGTCCCGTACCATCGCACATCGCCTGGATGTTGATGAGTGGGCTGAGAGCAATGTAATGTGGCATCGTTTCCCTTCGCTGAGGGAAAGGTATGTGGACCTATGGAACCTTTTATTATTATGCATTTTTGATATAGCCTACACAATAATAATATTTCACATTGTGATCTAGATATTTTAGTCATGCTTGTGCACGCCCCTGTGTGTAACAGACAGGAGGGTATGCGCGTTGTGCACACGCCTATGTAGACGCACTTATATGCGCCGTTAAAATAACATGTAAACAACTGCGACATGACTTTAGACCAGGTTTGTAGTGGTTCTAGCACAAGCGCTTTCTGCTGGCTCAAGATAGCAATACGCCAAAAAGAATCCTGGCCACTCCTCATCTTAAGACCAACACGCCCAGTTCACTTGTGATGGTGCAAGAATACATGCTAGTTTAAGGACGTAAGCGTTAGGCGTTATTATGGACCTAGCGCCGGGTGTAAGATAGCAAAGACACTTGCGTTTGGGTTAGCGCCGCTTTGCGCCGGGTGTAAGATAGGGCCCGGAGTGTATTATCCCACTTATTACATTGCTAATTACCGTACAAAATAAATCGATCAATAATTTGACACAAAATATTGATATAATGTGATTTCATTAGTCTATAAGCTTCCGCTAAAATATTGTAAAACAGTAAAAAATAAAATAAAATAAATTGTCCATTCGATTTTGTTTAGAGCTGCTTCCATAGCAACAAATGCTAACTAGCTCATTACGTTTTAATGGTCTGTTAAAAATAGCTCTGAAGCTTTTAGTGCTTAGAACGTATTAGAGCAAGCGACAGCTTCTTGCCTATAGTATGGAGAGCTGAACAGATCAAAAGCCGACGCAAACTAGACACCACTGATCCAGTTGGATAGTGTGCACGACCCAGTTGGACAGCCCGCGTTACCCAGTTGGATAGCGCAGAGATACCCAATTTGATGTCGCTGATTGGACAGAAATTCAGTAACCTCTCACGCGTAGTTTACGTAAAACCGATGTTCCAAAGACATGATATTTGGAAGAACTTAACTGATTGATTTGGAAGTCACATCAATTGTAGTTGAAGTCTTTTTTTATGGATGAGACAAATTGCTTTCATTATTATCTCAGTCTTTGTTCCTTTAACAATTCATAAACATGGCCAAACAAGACACAGCTATCCAGTAATTCTAGCGAGATATCCAGCTAGATAGCGTGGCGCTACCCAATACGACATCTCACGGTACCCAGCCGCACATCCCGCGCAACCCAGTTGGATAGCGCAGAGCTACCCAACTGGATATGTCGAGATGTCATACTATGTATCTCGTACTGTACATTAGGTGGCGCAGGATGATTGGATAGGTGGTGTCTTGTTAAGTGGATATATCTCGCTTAACAACTGGGTAGCACAGAGCAACTGGATATACGGCATCTAGTTTGCGTGGGCTTTTGAACTGTTCGGCTCTCCATAGCCTACAGCCATGGTTGCTACGACGTGACCACTGGAACACACTAAGCTCGTAACTCCGAGCTTCCATGTCAGAGCTATGAGCTGCCGAGTTCAGAACGAATGCAGCATAAGACTAATTATTAAGTTTTGGAAATATGTACAGTATTTGAAAATATGTCATGCCAATAAAGCATTTTGAATTTGAATTTGATAGAGAGAGAGAGAGAAAGAAAGAGAGAGAGGGCGTTATAAACAGTCATGGTTGACAAGGGACAGAAGGTTGTGTGGGCACTGTGAGACTGGTGAGGTGGAGACAGAGATACACTTTCTCCTACATTGTGAAAAGTATACAAAATTGAAAGAAAAATATTTTTTTTAATTTTAAATACCTCTCCTTCAATTCAAAGAAATGACTGACACAAACAAATGATCAGTCATACTGGGGGAGGGACCCACAGCACCACTGGCTGCACAGTAGCAATGTACCGTAGCCTGAGAGACAGGGAACATACAACTCCACCACATGCCAATAAAGCACATTTGAATTTGAGTGTGTGTGTGTGTGAGAGAGAGTTTGTGTGTGTGTGTGTGTGTGTGTGTGTGTGTGTGTGTGTGTGTGTGTGTGTGTGTGTGTGTGAGAGAGAGAGTGTGTGTGCGTGTGCGTGTGTGTGTGTGTGTGTGTGTGTGTGTGTGTGTGTGTGTGTGTGTGTGTGTGTGTGTGTGTGTGTGTGTGTGCGTGCGTGTGTGTGCGCGCGCGCATGTGTAAATGTCTGTATGTGGGAGTCTCTTACATCATGGAAAGGCCCCAGTGTGATCCAGCTCGGTCACCTGCGGTCTGGAAGACAGAAAGCCCAATGAGAGACACGGTGGGGGTGACCGTCAGGGGCCCAATGTAGTTGAGCAGAAGACCCGGGAGTCCCACCAGGCCAATGAAGACCTCCACCACACTGGACACCATGATGGCCCCCTGGATCTGACAGACAAACAGACAGACAAGGGAGAGTCAATGAAGGAAGCTCTACACTGCTGCTTTGACTCTCACACAAACTCCACACTGCAGTGCCAGAACAGTCTAAACCAGAGACAAATTGACAGGAGGACGGACAGACGGTGTTAAATATTTTCAGAATGTGCATCATGGCAATAAATAATTCTGACTTTAAAATAAAATTGAGAGAGGCTGGCTGGTAGATGAACAGATTACCAAAGAGAGTGAGAGAGTCAGACAGACAGACCGACAGACAGACAGACACATATAGACAGGTACCTCTCTTATTCTTGGGTGCCAGACATGCGAGGTGTTGAGTGGAAGACTCCAGTTCCCATATATCTCCTCTGGGATACAAAAACAAAACAGTACACTGAGTTTCCATTTTAGACTACACTTCCCAAGACACCTCTCCCCCTGATGACCTCTATCTTGAGGTCATCGGTAACATACAACAGCAGCACTGCACACCAGCTGGCAGGATTTAGAAGCCAGAAAAGGGGGTCTCCTGCACCCCTGTGGCTGTCTTTCCAATGAGATGTTAAACCAAGGCGACTACCCACTTCTGCTCGTTAACAATTAAAGGTTGTATCAGCGATTTTGGGTGACGTCACTTCTGAAGCGAAATCCCAAACAAACATACTTATGAATAATTATGTTATGTTTTAAAAAATAGTGTTCAAGCATCCAGAATTATAACCACGTTAATAACGTTTGTAAGAAACTAAACCGTTTGTAAATCCGTCAAGATTTCAGCGAGATAAGAGTATTAGCGTTTGTGCAGATCATTGTAATTGGTTGGAATACTGTTTATTTTGGTTTTGAGTGGTTGGTAGTACCATTTGTTTTTGTGTACGATCTCGGAGCATAGGCTGCCTAGAGAGACGCGGTTTTTTGACGGCCTGCTTATGGAGCGGGCAGCTAGCGGATCGTGAGGAAAAATCAGATGAATGTGATCATTTATGTTTCCACCCAAAATCGCTGATACAACCTTTAACGTCATGTCATTTATCTCAAAGAACAGTTGGGTAACCCTGTGCCCTAGCATCTCAATCGCTTAACCTGGCCACCTAATCCTGGCCCGGTTTAACTGGCTCAGCTGGCATGTACAGGTGGTGTTTGAGATGTGTTTCCCCACCATTTACTCTGGAGCACATTACGATGCAGAGAGTACAGGTGCTATATCATTGTAATCCAATTGAATCCATACAAGGACACACCATCAGGGGGACATTTCCACTTGTCCAGCTTCAAGATCGCCTGGGCTGGGATGAGGAAGGCAAAAGCGCTGGCCTGGAAGAGAGGCAGTCTGGAGCACATGGAAGGACAGATAGACAGACAGATGGTCAGACGGTCAAACACATCTGCACAGGCCTCTCCCTCAGACTAAGGCTGCATTCAGATTGTCAAAAAAAAAGAATACATTTGGTCTGATTGTGTCATTGCTTGTTAACTTTCTATTATAAGCCAACGCTAACAAACAATACTAGCTATTCACAGTTAGATTTCTGCCATTTCTCACAAGATCTTCGCTCATTCATTGTTGTCTGAATTCGGTAGGTCCCGGAAAACTCCGGCATTGCATTTTGGGGCGCAAATATTACCCTCCTTCTGAAAATGATAATCATTGGTGAAAGGACAGATAAAAAGAATCTTGGAGCGCCTTTCCTTCTCAATATAAGAAATTTGAACGGTCCTTAGCATGGCTGCCTGGGAAATATTTCTGGTTCATGCGATCTAAAGGGTCCTTCCTTGCTCGGGTTTGACTATTGGGCTGCATTCAAATCCAATTTAACACATTCCCTTCCCTTGCTCACTTCCCTCGAGTAAGCTGTCTTGTGACGTAATTTGCTACGTGCAGCAAGCACACTTAACAGGTGCTCTACAAGGGAGGATAAATGAGGGAGCGAGGGAATATAATTACTCCCTCCCCTTTCTTAATTTGGATCTGAATTCCACTTGGTGGGGCTGCCATATTTCATCCTGGAATTTTGGGGATTCCTCCCTCGAAGCAAGGGAAGGGAACGAAAGGAAGAAAGCATAACATTTGGGTGCAGCCTTGGACTGCAGCCTAAAAGTACATATCCTGCATGTTTTATCAGTGACATTTTAAAGATAAAGGTGCATTTAGAACTTTTATTTTCAACATAGCCAAATTAACCTGGAACAAGTCTTCTTTAAAAATACAACTTTTAAGGGGGTATTTGTGCCAAGCCAATTCATATCTAAACAAGATTATTATTTTTTCACTCATTTTAAAACAAAATATGAACGTGTGTATGATCATGTTTTAATTTTACATTTTTCATGGCCTTTCCATGGACTCATATCTTCAATGATAAAAATATTGTTAAGGATTAGACACACTCAATGCTCCTCTCTCTCATTTAAACAGGGAGTGCATGCTCAGCTGAAACACACAAATACACACACACACACACACACACACACACACCTGACTCCAAAGGTGGTCTGTATGAGTGTGGTGATGCCCACGCAGGTGAAGATGGTGCCCACCAGCTGGCTGATGGTAGACTGGTCCCGCCCCACACACATGGCTTCTGCCAGGAGGAAGGGGACTGCAATGGTGCCACTGAAACAGGTCAGGTAGTGCTGTGGACAGAGTGACAATGCTGTCAGTTTGCGTGTGCATGCATGCATGCATGCAGGCGTATGTGTGTATAAGTGTGTATGCACCTGAGTATATGTGTGTGTGTGTGTGTATGTGTGTGTGTATGCGTGCGTGCATGTACAGGCGTGTGTTAATTTAAGTGTGTGTGCACATGAGTGTGTGTGCATGCATGCACATGCAGGTGTCTTAGTATAAGTGTGTGTGTATGTGAGTGTATGCAATGCATGTGCAAGCGTATGTGTGTATAATTGTGTGTGCATGTAAGTATATGAGTGTGCGTGTGTCCGCATACATGCATGTGTAGGTGTATGTGTCTGTGTGTGTGCGCACGTAGGTGTCTGTATAAGTGTGTTGGGCATGTGAATATGTTTGTATGCGAGTATATGAGTGTGTGTGGGCTTCTGCACAGTAAAATGTTCAAGAGTTAAATCAACTAAGAGTGCACTTTATTACTCTGATAGAAATAACACTGAACATCTTGCCGTGTGTCACATGCACACGTTTGCCTGCATGCATGCATAAGTTTGCATGCTCGCACCTGCATGTGCGCACGCACAAATGCATTTACCTGGAGCCCCAGCAGGATGCACAGATACCAGGGTGGGACATCATCTATACTGTAGATCATGTCAAAGCCATTCTGTGCTTCTGCTGCAGGCTGCTTCTCCGCCTCAGAACTCTGCTCCTGGGCCTCTATCTGGATCAGAGTCAGAATGTGCACAAAAAGCCATTTATCCCATCTTATCTGGGCCGGTGTGGGTGCAGGTTATCTACATCAGGGGTGTCCTTCTTATCTGGGCCGGTGTGGGTGCAGGTTATCTACATCAGGGGTGTCCATCTTATCTGGGCCAGTGTGGGTGCAGGTTATCTACATCAGGGGTGTCCATCTTATCTGACATGGGCTGGTGTGGGTGCAGGTTATCTACATCAGGGGTGTCCTTCTTATCTGGGCCAGTGTGGGTGCAGGTTATTTACATCAGGGGTGTCCATCTTATCTGGGCCAGTGTGGGTGCAGGTTATCTACATCAGGGGTGTCCATCTTATCTGGGCCAGTGTGGGTGCAGGTTATCTACATCAGGGGTGTCCATCTTATCTGGGCCAGTGTGGGTGCAGGTTATCTACATCAGGGGTGTCCATCTTATCTGGGCTGGTGTGGGTGCAGGTTATCTACATCAGGGGTGTCCATCTTATCTGGGCCGGTGTGGGTGCAGGTTATCTACATCAGGGGTGTCCATCTTATCTGGGCCAGTGTGGGTGCAGGTTATCTACATCAGGGGTCTCCATCTTATCTGGGCCAGTGTGGGTGCAGGTTATCTACATCAGGGGTCTCCATCTTATCTGGGCCAGTGTGGGTGCAGGTTATTTACATCAGGGGTGTCCATCTTATCTGGGCCAGTGTGGGTGCAGGTTATCTACATCAGGGGTCTCCATCTTATCTGACATGGGCTGGTGTGGGTGCAGGTTATCTACATCAGGGGTGTCCATCTTATCTGGGCTGGTGTGGGTGCAGGTTATCTACATCAGGGGTCTTCATCTTATCTGACATGGGCTGGTGTGGGTGCAGGTTATCGAC
Source organism: Synaphobranchus kaupii (assembly GCA_029718625.1). Classification (NCBI taxonomy): domain Eukaryota; kingdom Metazoa; phylum Chordata; class Actinopteri; order Anguilliformes; family Synaphobranchidae; genus Synaphobranchus; species Synaphobranchus kaupii. The sequence goes on along the minus strand of CM056385.1, from coordinate 31,558,415 downwards.
ATCATCCTATTCATTTATATTAGCATTCCACAATAACAGCCCTTCGTTCTGCACTGCGCCGCACCAGACAAAGTACAGAGGACAGGGCCACGCCCACACCCTCAGTAATTCATTTCTGTCACAAAGACAAACATGCACCTGGTTTTGTGGTCCTTTTCTTAGAATGATCAACCTTTGAGCGCTGTGCGAAAGGATTAGGCTACAACCCAGAGGGCGGTCACGGTGACATGCATGGTTAAGGTTGCCAGCTTTTTTTTTTTTCCAATGACATCATCCACAGGCCTCTGCATGGATAACTCACTGGCCGATGCCTGCACTGAGGTCTGATACCCGTGTGTCCTGTGCAGTGGGGTTGTCCCATGAACGCAGTTAGGGAGCAATTGGGCACTCCAAATTTGGGTGGTAATTGGACCTACACAGCCCTGCGCTGGGCGCAAAATTTCGAAAATAAATAAATAAATAAATAAATAAAACGTCACTGGCCCAGAGATTACGCAAGCGTGCAAAGGTGATGGAAAGGTGGAAACCCGACTAGCACACCTAATTCTGGCCTGACGAACCCTCTTTATCCCCAGCAAACACCATTCCTGTCAGCAGAACTGCCCTTAACCTCAGAATGACACATTCCAACCAACAGAATTGTTCTTTAATCCATTCTGTTGTGGAGCTGAGCATCACCAGGGCTGACCTCTCTGCTTTATCAGCCCCCGGTGGCAGAGCAGCAACTGCTAACCTAATCTGTCAATAAATGGCAGTCCTCTCTTTCTGAACATAGATATTCCCAGCTACCATACAGAATATATTATACCTTATCTCTCTAGCACAGTATCACACTGCACCTGTGAATAGTCTACCAGAGAATTACTCAAATTATATACAGTATGATCCTACCATGCCTCACATGCACTGCAATAGAAAACCAGAGGTATAAAATCCAGGGGTCAGAAAGTAAAAGTCCTGCCATGTTTTTCTTCCACCCATAGACTCAGCCAGCTGATTTCACTAATTAGTTCTACCTCCTGGCTGAAAAAGTGTGCTCATTAGCAAATCCAGGTGATTGGAACAAAACACTGGGGAGGACTTCTACTTTCTCACTCAAATTTTGATCTTAATAGAAAACAACCTAAAACATAACACTAGAACTTAAAACTGCCATAGAAATCCATCCCTGAATTCGCACTAACACAGAAATCACATTCTGGAACAGGAATTTCCACAGAAATGACAGCAAATTTAATCTGCCATTTCACATTAATCACAAACATAAACTAATACAAATATCTGCCATTTCACAGTAATCACAAACATAAACTAATACAAATATCTTCCATTTCACAGTAATCACAAACATAAACTAATACAAATATCTGCCATTTCACAGTAATCACAAACATAAACTAATACAAATATCTGCCATTTCACAGTAATCACAAACATAAACTAATACAAATATCTGCCATTTCACAGTAATCACAAACTCATCATGACTCATCATTAGTCATGACACATTAGAACACCAGTCAAAAGTATCATCCTGTTAAAGACATTTTGATCTAAAGGCTTATGCTTCAATGCTTGGATTTTTTTCCTCAACAAATAAATAGTGACATTGATGCCTATGTATGAACTTCTTTCCAAAACAAAAAAGAAGCTGCTGCAGTGGCGGCTCCTGAGCTGAAAATTGGGGAGGCAGAAAACTTCCCTTTAAACTGATTATTGGTCTTAATCATTTTTCAATCAGTTTCCTTGATTAACAATAGGCTACATCAGCGTTTAATTCACCAATTACTCAATGCCATCAAATGTAGCCAGTTCTTCTCAATGAGGCTATTAGGCAAGTAATAAAATTATTTTCACTTGCATCGCATAATTGTGCACATTTTAATCAACATTATAATTGTGGATACATGTGCTCTTCGTTCTCCGCACTCTTAATTACGAAAATATTCATGGAAATTAAACGATCTGAAAGCTCAGCTTTTGTTAGATTCTTTTTTATTGCAGGTTTAGCACAACCTCATCTTTTGTTAGATTATTTTAAAAAAATAATTTAAAAAATTATCTAACAAAAGCTGAGCTTTAAGATCGTTTAATTTCCATGGATATTTTCGGAATTAAGAGTGCGGAGAACGAAGAGCACATGTATCCACAATTATAATGTTGATTAAAATGTGCACAATTTTGCGATGCAAGTTAAAATAATTTTATTACTTGCCTAATAGCCTAATTGAGGAGAACTGGCTACATTTGATGGCATTGAGTAATTGGTGAATTAAACGCTGATGTAGCCTATTGTTAATCAAGGAAACTGATTGAAAAATGATTAAGACCAATAATCAGTTTAAAGGGAAGTTTTCTGCCTCCCCAATTTTCAGCTCAGGAGCCGCCACTGAGCTGCTGGTACCCTATTGTTTTTGTTCGGATTCTTTTTATTCATTTTTTTCTCCCCTTTCACCTAAAATTCCCGTGAGCTGGTTTGGCCTAGAATCACCAAACTTGGCACGCTTGTTGGGATTGCCAAACTCTTGGATCCTCTATATTATGACGCACATTGAACACCTGGTGGCGCTGTAGTGAACGTGACAAAATTTTGACATTGACACACCCACTGCCGACGCCCCCGTTTCACCTAGAGTCACAAAATTTGGTATACAGGTCCCTTTACTCATTCGGAACGAATTTGCCTCAAGGAACCATAAAGTCCGCCATATTGGATTTTCCACTAATTAGCATTTCTTGTAAAACACTTAAAATGCTACTCCTCCTATCAAAATGTGACCAATTTACATGAAACCTGGTAGACACACTCTTCAGACCATGCTTCATAATATTTAAATACAGAATTTTTATATTTTTAAAAATGGCCAATTAATTTCCAGCTTATCACAAAAATGCTAATAATTCCAAAACCATTTGACAGAAAGTTATGAAACTTGGAATGTCTATTAAGAGTAATATCAGGACTTGACCTCTGTAGTTTCAGAGTGGTGACGCTATAGAGATCCAAATATAAGAAAATATTTAAAAATTCACTAAAAATAATTGACATGCCCACTGTTTGATCTAGAGTCACAAAATGTGATGTACATGTCCCGCTGCTCATGCCCAACAAATTTGCCTCATGGAACCATGAAGTCTGCCATCTTCAATTTTCCGCTAATTAGCATTTTTTGTAAAACACTTAAAATGCTACTCCTCTTACAGAATTAGACCAATTTGCACCAAACCTGTTCAAGGGACTCATCCCACATCCCTTCATACATGCATTATTTTTCTAAAGCCAATGTCAAAAAATGGCCGAATGAGAAACCAATGAATTTTGCATTGGGCGTGGCTTATCACAAAAATGCTAGTAATTCTGAAATCATTTGATATGAAGTTCTGAAACTTGGTGAGTTGATTGAGAGTTAGATCAAGACTTGAGCCCTGCAGTTTTAACCCAATCAATCCGCGTGGTGGTGCTATAGAAATAAAAATTTGGGATGGCAGGTATGCCATCCGCCAAGTACACATACAAGTATCTATGCTTAACAGGCTGTCTACCTACCATACCAACAGTGAAGGTTCCTGTAGCTTAGTGGTTAAGGCATTGAGCTGCCGTGTAATAGGCTGGTGGTTTGATCCCTACCTGTTCCCAACATTTTTTTTGAGGTACACAATGTGCACCGTTCGGTCCCCTGGAATCGCTGCTTGCAGCTATATTTTAGAATTGAAGGCACACTTAACCCGCATGGCTACCATAGAATTCTGTAACAACACGCCATCTCATCTGGTTTGCGCTTGGGCAGTAAAACACACCACCAGGCTGTGTAAGAGCTATTTCACAAAGAAGGAGAGTGATGGAGTGCAGCATCAGATGACCTGGCCTCCACAGTCACCCGACCTAAACCCAACATGTGTTAAGTCCTTCAAGATTGTTGGAAAAGCATGGCTACTTCATGAAGTTGGTTTAGAGAATGCCAAGAGTGTGCAAAGCTGTAAGGTAGTTTTGATTTGTTTAACACTTATTTGGTCAGTCCATAATTCCATTTGTGTTATTTCATAGTTTTGATGTCTTTATTATTAATCCAACATGTGGAAAATAGTAAAAAATAAAGAAATACCCTTTGTGTCCAAACCTTTGACTGGTACTATCCTAAACCAGCAGAACTAATTTGTCACAGACCAAACTTGTCACAGAAATCACTGAAAACCTAAAATTACCACAGAAATCACTTCAAAGGCAAATAAACTACTGAACAAATTATCAAACTACTTAATCTTAGTCTTAAATCACTTCAGACATCATGGCACACAGAAAGTCAGCAGTAGCTTCTTCAAGGGAAGGGAAGACATTATACTACAAGAAAAATATATACTGTACATGGTCAAAGACTTTTCTTTTTAGTGTAAGCACACAGTTGCATAAAACCGAAACAGTGCATATAAACAGTCACACACAAACACACACTGAGCGGTATTGTCAACTGGACCCCTGCGATACAGGTGTTACTGCTGACGACAGTATTGATGAGTGGTTATCAGGATTACCTTGGAGTCCTGCGTCGCGGTTTTGTGAGTCATGTCTGCGCAGATGTACTGTTCAGGTTCTGGTTCTAGTTTGGGCTCTGGCTGCAGATCGCTTCAAACCTCGGGACATGTGTGTCACGTAAGACATCTCCCCGTACAGGAGCTAAGCCCATTTTTATAGATGGGGGGGGGGGTATGTTCCAGATTAGATGGGTTAATGATTCCCCGGATCCCCACCCCCCTCCATGCACAGCTGGACTTTACCCTAAAGCTCGTCAAGGAGTTGATATTGTAACCGAAGGAGAAGAGAGGTTCATTCACGTGCAGAGGTGCTTTTCAACCAGCCGCTAGGTTTCTTAAGGGAATCCTGAGGAAGGTTCTTATCTATCTAAGCATCACAAAAGATTAAGCCACCACCAACTGGCAATTTGTTAAGTGCTTTATCAGTGTCATTATCCAGCACCCAAATCATTGAATTGAGCTTGCCAGTCCCACTGTTTCCTTATGTTGTCTGTGTATAACTAGAACATTTTAAAATGCTTGGGTACCTGCCAAGCCGGAAAAATACGGACAGAGTTGCTGCAAAGGATGTGGCCCAAGCCCTCAGAGTGCAGAGCCATTCCATAACGTGGAGAGGATTTGGGGCATGGGGTCAGAGGTCAAAGGGAAGCAGGCATCAGTTCAAGGAATCAATTTGGCCCTGAATGAATGTAGCAACAGTCCAAAGCTTCAAATATTATTTTTCACCTGATAAAGCCATCATGGAAGTCCCTGCAGTGGTGTCAAATCTGATAACTCCAAGTATTACTGAAACAACGTAACGGAAGCTCAAACACAGTGGAAATTTTTTTCTCGCCTAAAAGATTTTTTTTTTTTTTGCCGGGATAAGGATACCCACTTTATTGTAATTCCTCTCATCTGTGGATTTCCATGGAACACTGAGGGTGCGTCTCAATAGTCAAAAAATGCCACCTTTCCTCCTCCACTACCACTCCTCTACTCCGTGCCCCGGAAACAAATCTTTGTGTTTTAATCTAATGTCGCTGATTACATCTTAATTACGTATTAATGTTTACATATTAATTAATGTCTCGACGCAAACCGCAATGTCATGTACATTGGGTACTGTACATGCAAATACTTGTACTCAAAACCTTCAGGCAGTTTTGCATACTTCCGGGTAGGAGAGGAGTGGTAGTGGGGGAGTGGAGGTGGGGAGGTGGGGAGTGAAGAATATTGGGACGCACCCATAGAACAGAGGTCTTCAATCTTATCCCGCAAGGGCCGGTGTTGGTGCAGGCTTTTGTTACACACCTGATAAGAGCTCTGGATAAGAGCGTCTGCTAAATGCCTGTAATGTAATGTAATGTAATGTACTAAGCAAGGTTCTAAGCAAAGACTCTAATGATTGATTAGTAGAATCAGGTGTGTGACTGCTTGGTTGGAACAAAAGCCCACACACACACCGGCCCTTGCGGGATAAGGTTGAAGACCCCTGCAATACTCTAAAAATGCATCCTCCTTTCCTCCACTACCACCTCCTCTCCTCTGTGCCCCGGAAACCGATTGTTGTGTCCTAATGTAATGTTGCTGATTACATATTAATTAATGTCTTGTCGCAAACCGCAAGTTCAGGTAAATGGTATACTGTACATGCAACTACTTGTAGGTACAGGCAGTTTTGCGTACTTTCAGGTAGGAGACGAGTGGTAGTGGGGGAGTGGAGGGAAATCTAAATCTAACTTTCTGGACTTTAACACCAAAAAATGATTAGCGTCAGCACTTATTCAATGTCATTATGACTATTCCTGCTCATTTTGGTATTTTAGTTTAACTAAAAATACAAAATCAAAATTACAAATTTCACAAAACAAACTAAACAGGTTTATTTTAAATTTACAGTCGAGAACTCATTCATCTTCTGAGCATTTAAAATTTTTAGGCTGGCTGCCCATTAATCAACGAGTTAACCAACTCACATTAAATCATGTTTACAGAGTGCTGGATGGTAAAGCTCCAAAGTACCTTTCCGACCATTTCCAGTTGAAAACTCAAGCTCACAATACTCGTTCTGGTCAGCTCTCATTAATCATACCACATCACGGTAGTCATGGTCAAAATTCTTCTAATATATCTGGTGCTAAATTGTGGAATAGTTTACCTGTGAGCATACATTCTAATCATTCTTTGTCAGTTTTTAAAAGTAAGGTGAAAGATTTTATGTTTGACCAGCTTGTTTTATTAGAAAATAGCGAGTTTGTTTTTTATTCATTTTAAATATTATACTCCAAATTGTAGTAAATGTATTTGTGTTGCAAATTTGTGTATTGTTGTCTGTGATCTCTTTCCTGCATTGTCTTGTATTTATTTGCATGAGGACCACAATGGAAATAAGTTTTTACAACTTTTTGTGTCATCCTCAGCAAAATTTATTTCAGCTTTTTGTTGCTCATGTATGCATCAATTTATTGCTGTATTTCTGTGTGTTTTTATGTAATGAATAAGTTATTTTGCCAAAATAAAGAAAGAAAGAAAGAAAGAAAGGAGTAGAGGAGTGAAGAATATTGGGACGCACCCCAGAGTCCATAACGTATGCAGCAAACTTAAAGGTTACGTAAAGTCCCACTTGGTAATCACAAGAAACACAACACCCGCTAACGATTTCATATCAGCCACAAGGGGGCGACATACACCATAAAACACTTTGAAAAGGTGGTTGGGCCTCTTTTAAAGTCGGTCTACAGCATCTGTCGCTGAAAAAGCCTAAAAGCCGAAAAAAACGAGGCGATATTATAGAAATGCAGCCGTTTGTCTCGTCTTCATCCACAAGATATGCGAGTCTCACCTTTCGATTTCTCTCCGCTGGCCTTTGATCACAACCTGTATCAATTTTACGGTTTTTCTTTTTTTTGCTAAACTCTTCTTTTTTTAAACTGTGGGCACCGGCATCTGAATAATAACATTTCTGAAACTCTAAATTCTAAAACTGCAGTATTAGTATTCATTTTCAACTCTTAAAACACTAATGGCAAATTCCAAGCACTATTTCGCAAAATTCTGACCACAATTGTTATTTGTGATTAGCCTACATCATAGCCTAGTGTTATGTTCACAAATTGTGACACATTGCTTGCAGTGCTTAAGTCACGTATCATGGGAGACGGGCTGGATTCAATCAACATTTGTTCATTAATTTAATTCCCAATTAAATCTAACGGTTCGTTTTTTTTCTTCACAAGCACTCCGACACGTTCAGCAATCAGCAATATGTAGTCGCCAAACTGTTTGCTAAGAAATGTTTGGCCTGCGTTTATTCGTGAGTCGACATTAAGGTGAAAATGTTGATTGAACCCAGTCCAGAGGCTTGATAAGAAGGCCTTTGTGAAGGAAAAAACAATGGCACCTGTAAGAGGCAGAGGTGTGGGCACGAGGGACCAGAGAACTGCGCAAGGGAGACAAAAGGTTCCACGAGCAACAACCATATCAGGTGACATCACCGATTGAAGTCCCAGGACTATGCAGGCAGCAAAAAACGGAGCTGTAGGTCCCTGTAGTTGTAACCCTTCACAACGTGGACAAATGCATGTGCTCAACAGGTCAATTGAAGCATGCTTAACTGGAGATTAAACCTCTGTTTTAAACCCCCATAGACCACAGAACTAAATTAGACTGGAACAGCTAATCCTCGTTTCACCGATTTGGATAAGATGTTCCAATTGTAGTGCTGTTCTGTGGTCTAGGGGTTTGAACCTGAGGTTTAAACTCCAGTTAAACACACTGCAGTTTTGAGCCAGTCACCGAAGAAGAGAATCTGCACACCTGTGGGAATGGCTTGAAGCAAAGCTATGCATGTCAGTGGTTTTCCTCACATCATTATTACCTTCACTAAACACTGCTGATGTTTTAGATTTCTTCTGCTTAATGCTGGAAGGTTTACAGCTATTGTGCCTACAATGTGGGCTGTGCTTCAGGCCATCGAAACAGCCAGACATCACCTCAATATCAATATGTCCATCAATATATTTCAATCAAACCATAGATCTGGTACATGATGGGTTATTTTCCATACTATGAAGGAAATTCATTTTTTATGTTGTGGATGAAAATGTGTGACCAGAGACACTGATCAACTGATCTTTTGAGTTTAAATTTACATTGGCATGATCAAATTACAGCAAATGAGACCTTTTTATTTGACAGAATAAGAGATCTAATATTTGATCTTTGAAGGCAATGCTTTCTTTGGTTGAACGCATCAGCATTTTTGAGAAAACAATTAATTTCACAAAAGCGTCTGCTGTTCTGCAAATGCAGCATTCCTGTGTCGCGTCAGCTGTTGTCAAAATTAATATGGTCTTAAAAAATGATTTCAAGCAATAGAATGAAGCCCTGGTGTTTCACTTATGGGGTGGTTAAAGGAATGACTCATTTACCTGTCAGACCTGGCTAGGTCTCTGCAATCTTCTACCCCTTATGACTGACCAGAACCACCCCACCCAGGGTAAAGCGCTCAGCCTTTCACCCCCTCGTGCTACAAACCGCTTGCAACAGACACAACTGTAAAGTCACCATTTCTCTTCAAAGACTAAGGCTGGGATTAATTTGTCCTGAACTTAAACTAAAGATTAAAAGCAATAATTTAGTAATCCTTTCTTCAGAGAAACAGTTTGGCACCAAATCACCAAGCTTGAGTTTGTGAAGAAAAAGAGTAGCACTTGCATTTACTTGTAAATCTGACAAATGTTGATTGAATAAAGGGAAAAGTTTCAAACTTATCCAATCTCTGACCAATTCTTCACAATTACGATACAATTGCAAAACTTTAGTTTCATGTTTATTGTTTTTATCTAAGTACTTATTAGTATTAAGCACACTGTCAAATATTATATTTTTGTGGTTTGTGTGTTGTGGATGAGTGTAGTGATGTATAGCAGTGTATTGTACTAAACAGCTATTGTTACTGTCTGCTGCATGTATTTATCCTAGTTATTAGCGCTCGGTGTTTATCCTATTGGCCTTGTGTTTAGTTACTTACAAAAGTCTCCACCAAATGAGTAAGTGTAAATGTAAATGAATGAGGTATGCGTTTAAAAAGCCTTTACTGTTAGTGCCTTTATTGTAATATTTTAGAAGATTGTGTTAAAAAACAGACCTATGGAACAATGAAGTGGATCCGATTCCAGACTGGGGGTGGGGCGGTGGCGGTGGGTGGGGGGTATAAGTGACGCCACTTAGGAATTTCAAGAATTCAAGACTTCAGTTGTTGTATCCAGCATTATAAGACGACAATCAGAACACACTGTATGTATTGCACACTTGGAATGGGGTGGAATTAAAATGTAACAAAAGTGGAGCAGGGACATGAGGGGCAACAGGCTGGGACGTACAGGGACATGAGGGGCAACAGGCTGGGACGTACAGGGACATGAGGGGCAACAGGCTGGGACGTACAGGGACATGAGGGGCAACAGGCTGGGACGTACAGGGACATGAGGGGCAACAGGCTGGGACGTACAGGGACATGAGGGGCAACAGGCTGGGACGTACAGGGACATGAGGGGCAACAGGCTGGGACGTACAGGGACATGAGGGGCAACAGGCTGGGACGTACAGGGACATGAGGGGCAACAGGCTGGGACGTACAGGGACATGAGGGGCAACAGGCTGGGACGTACAGGGACATGAGGGGCAACAGGCTGGGACGTACGCGAGGACAAGCCTCACGAAACACGGATAGGGAAGAGAGCGACTCTGCTGCAGAGAAACACACATGAAGACAGTGGATTAGTCTGAGATGGATAGAAAGGCCGACAGGAAAAGCCTGACACAGGGACAGACAGACGGACAGAAGAGTGAAACTAAGACTACAGAGGAAAAGCCTGACACAGGGAGACAGACGGACGGAAGAGAGTGAAACTGTAAGACTGGCCGAGAAACAGTGTAGGAGTCAGATGGAAGGCTGGACAGAAGCCAGACACACAGACAGACAGAAAGAAAAGAGTGAAATTAAGACAAACAGTGAGTGACAGACAGTGGGTGAGTCAAACGGGCATGAACACAGTACACAATGCAACAGTCTGTCAAACAGTCAAGGACAGTGTCTCTATAACTTGTGAAAATTGCTCATTTTTAAGTGAGCCTTATAACGTTTGTGGGGGAATGGTGATTGTGCTTTGGCCACATAAATGTTTGTCATGCGAGCAGATAAGGACAGACAATAAAAGGTGAAAGAGCCACAAAGATAAAGAGGGAGAGAAACAGAGAGAGACTGGCTGCAACAGACTGAGCCGGGCCACCGCTGGGAACCAGACAGGAAACCAAACAAACGCACGCAGTCAAAGACTCCTCAAACATGCGCTTCCGTACGCGGGAGGGATCCCGCCGCCGAGACGAGAACTCACTCACTCCACCAACACACCGGAGACAAACTCACTCACTCCTCCAACACACCGGAGACAAACTCACTCACTCCTCCAACACACCGGAGACAAACTCACTCACTCCTCCAACACACCGGAGACAAACTCACTCACTCCTCCAACACACCGGAGACAAACTCACTCACTCCTCCAACACACCGGAGACAAACTCACTCACTCCTCCAACACACCGGAGACAAACTCACTCACTCCTCCAACACACCGGAGACAAACTCACTCACTCCTCCAACACACCGGAGACGTCTGCTGTCGCTCAAGGATCCTTTTCTTTAATTGGCGTGAATGCAAACATGGTTTTACAGAACACAGAGCTGGGGGAAGCCTCCCTGCCGTGGGCCGGCAAGACGTGGTAGCCATGGAGTTGAAAAAGAACGGGTTAGGTAACGGCTACAGGATATTTGACGTTCTACAGACTTAAAACCATTTTTATTCTTTTCTTGGGAGTGCACAACTGAAAACAGCACTTTGAAAGTGAGAAAGCCCAGTGCCCACCCCGCTAACAGGTTGTGGTATTTTGTGGTGGGATGGTTGCGAGTTTGAATCCCTGATGTGAGGAAGGTGCTTTGTCTTGCTTCAGCTGGTATCCGACTGAGGAAGTGATCCGTGAATCTCTGCAGAAGGGTGTCGCTTGAGCGTGAGAATAAATAATGGAATGGTATTTGGGTGGATGTGACCGTGTATGTGTTGTGTGTTAATGTGTTGTGTGTGTGTGTGTGTGTGTCCTCTCATTGGGCCCTCCTGGACATTAGCATTTCTCTGATGTTGTCCTCGGCGTCCTTCACGCTGCGTTCCAGATATGTCTTCTTTTGCTGCAGAGGGGACAGAAGAACACACAGTTACACAACTGAGCTTATCAGCCTCACAACCACACACTCATCAACCCCCATCCACCAATAAACAACACAACTGAGCTTATCAGCCTCACAACCACACACACTCATCAACCCCCATCCACCAATAAACAACACAACTGAGCTTATCAGCCTCACAACCACACACACTCATCAACCCCCATCCACCAATAAACAACACAACTGAGCTTATCAGCCTCACAACCCACACACACTCATCAACCCCCATCCACCAATAAACAACACAAGGGACACCATTAATCCAAACAGAGTCAACCTGTGTGTAAGAGAGAAAGGGTTTCAAGCTTAAAATCACCAGCCCTTGGTTGCCATGGCAACAGGTCACAGCAGAGCTTTCCCCTGAGCGGAACGAAGGCGGGGTCAGTGGGATATTCTCTGAGAGTTAAATGTAAACGTCACTGTTTGAAAATTTATTTAAGTGACTATCATTTAAAAATCAACAGAAAATGTGTTTGCTGAGTTCTCAATTTTGTGATCCGCCTTTGGAAATGATCAACTATTCAACAGATTTGTGGAGTGTGTGGACTTCCCTCAGGAGCCTTTACCAACTCCAAGTGTAAAACTAGCGTTTTGATTGGCGGTAGACTAATCGGACAACGCTTGGCCACGCACAGATGAGTAGATTTGGAAAGCGAATAACTAACCTAAATTAGTGATAATCTTCAAACTTCGTCATCTTCAGCTAATAAGAGGAGCCAGCTTGCCTCCAAAAATGGTCAGGTAAAGTTAAAGATCTCATCTTTCTTCCATGTAAATGTAGCCGATAGGCTAAATGAGATAGGGGAGAATGGTGACAGTGTAAGCTGTTCTGATAATACAGAAACCAACGCAAACGTTACGGTGCAGCTTTATGAAACACGCCTAGGAGCGTAACTAACTCATACGTAAAGTTTGCGATCTTCATTAGAGAATGAAACTCCTAAATATCCCAATCACAGAGCAGCGGTTAAACAACAATATTTTAGCCATTTTATTTTATCAGTTAAACTGATCATTTATCCTCTCAGCTCGCGTCCTTTTTCATTATTTTCCGGTGTCTCTTATTTTCTTTGACGTCTGATATTTTTAAGCACTCGTATTGATCAAGCCAAATTACATTTATAATGCCATTTCAATTTACAGAAATATACAAATATACAACTGTTTTATTAAATGCTCTGCCACGTGCAGTCATAAATACAGCAGATACATATTTCCATGATATGAATAAGAAATATGAATAATCAATTTTAGATGACCATCTGATAGTAATAGTAATAGTTGGGTCTTTTAATAGCCTGGGAGCAAATAATATTTAAAGAATCGGATCGATAAGCAGAATCGATAATAAAACCAATAGTAGGATTGGATATTTATTTCATATTTAGTAGCAGATATTGAATCACGTGGTATAATTACACAAAAATTTGACGTTTATTTTGCATTTGAGGGAGCAGAGCTTTTCACTGATTTTTTGGCATACGATCAGGCTATTGTTGGGTTTATCTCGTTGCTATATGAATTTTATTTATGAAGTATATTTATGAACTCACACATCAACGCTATTGTCCACTATGTCACGCATGGGTAGGTATAGTTGCAGGCAAGACTGGGTGGGGGGTTGCTTGTTAAATGGACTTGCTACGGGACAATTGTGACACTTAGAAACTCCGTATTCAGCAGAGTTGCCACAAATCGTGTACTAATAACGCTAAAACACGGAGTTTGTTGTTTGGTTGCAGGAGAAATTAATATCAGAGTTGAGCAAAATCTTGGCACCGGCACCATGGCCACAAGGGGATCTGGGTGAAGGGGTTAAGTATAGCAGTAGTGTCAACACGGGTCAATTTTAAACAGTCTTTCTTGAATGTCTTTACACCCAGGTACAATATGCTGGAAATAATAGAAATCACCAAAATCACTTGTGGCATAATTAAGAACTTTCAGGATATTTTCATCCTCTTTCCTGCTCCTAGTGAATCACCAGAGAGGTACAGTCTTGGGTATAATCAGATATGTAATTATTACACTTTTGGAACTTCCTAATTTTTTAACCCAAGAGCACGGTGACTAAAATTATCTGCTCAACGGAATTGGCAACTGTCTCAATCAGCATCTTCACCTTTATTTTCATAACTGGGTTTTTTTTTTTTTTTTTTTTATATTCTGGGAAAAAGCTACAGGAACTGGGGGTGGGTTAAAATCATTAGACATTTTTGGGGGATTTCAGCTATAGCTTGAGATGATGGCTATTCTCCCTCTCTGTACCCCACTATCCTGCTGGTCTACACAGTCTAATGCCACCCAGTCTGAACCAACATCACCCCACAGACACAACACCACCCAGCCAGGATTAATCCCACTGTACAGACCCAACCCCACCACCCAGCCTGGACAAACTCCATCCTTTAGAATAACTGGGTCTACAACAACCATACAATCACTATGCAGCCAAATATCACCCAGTTACATCATTAGAGTCGACAACGCAACCCAACTAGGTGTACCTCCACTCTACAAACTCAAGTCTACCCAGATGGATCCAATTCTACCCTATTCGCCAACCACAAGACCACCCGCGGAACTCCAAAGTAAAATAAACCAGTGTAATCCCCACCCCAGTGAGGTCATTCTTGTGTGTCCATCAATATCAAAGCAGCAAAGTAAGAAGAATTGTGAAAAAAAAAAGATGAGGTCATCATTCCTACATACTGTGGATCGTGCAAGCCTGACATTCTCATCACAGTGGTATTTCTACAGGGAAGACAGAGAACAGACACACACTTGGAGACAGGAAGAAATATTGAAGTGTGTGGGTGGGCCTGGGTGTGCAGCTGGGCTGCTGTGACTCAGTGATTGAGACTCAATAAGAGTGTGGCCTACTGTAACAGACTCGATAAGAGTGTGGCCTTCTGTGACAGACTCAATAAGAGTGTGGCCTACTGTGACAGACTCAATAAGAGTGTGGCCGACTGTGACAGACACTCAATAAGAGTGTGGCCTACTGTGACTGACGCTCAATAAGAGTGTGGCCTACTGTGACAGACACTCAATAAGAGTGTGGCCTACTGTGACTGACACTCAATAAGAGCGTGGCCTACTGTGACTGACACTCAATAAGAGCGTGGCCTACTGTGACTGACACTCAATAAGAGTGTGGCCTACTGTGACTGACACTCAATAAGAGTGTGGCCTACTGTCACTGACACTCAATAAGAGTGGGGCCTACTGTCACTGACACTCAATAAGAGTGGGGCCTACTGTCACGGAGACTCAATAAGAGTGTGGCCTACTGTCACGGAGACTCAATAAGAGTGGGGCCTACTGTCACTCAAGACTCAATAAGAGTGTGGCCTACTGTGACTGACACTCAATAAGAGTGTGGCCTACTGTCACTGAGACTCAATAAGAGTGGGGCCTACTCTGACTGATGGGGGAATCGTCGCACACAAGCGTCCTTGAGTGAGTTAGAATCATGGTCAGGAGCTTGATGAGTCGTGCCCTGAAGAGGATGTGGCGTCCTCCTCCTACTACCAGCTGACGGGGTTGTGTAGCGGCGAACTCTCAAGTGGTTACTACATGAGGAATTGAATAGTATAGGGTACAATTGGCTACCAAATTGGGAAAAAACGGACAAAATCTGAAACAAATAAAAAAAGAAAATCAGCATCAAGCCTACACTCAAAAAAATTCCCTGTGGTCTCTTCTCCAAGAACAATTATTCACTGATTCTTCCCCATGGTTCTCCATGATTCAGTGTTTAGAAGAAACTCCATGCAGCTCCAGCACCAGTGTTTGTCAAGTATTGTAATTCCATTGTAATTATGTACTCTTCACCATGTGTGTGAAATGCTAGGAAGGACTTATATTCCTCTACTGGAATTCTCTGAAGAATGCCAGGCCAAGACCCCCCCCCCCCCCCCCCAAAGCTGGCCTGTTCCAACATGTCCTTATCCTCCAACCACACACACGGACAGGCCACACCTCCCCCTCCCGACAATCATCACCGTGTGCCGTCTCCACAAAGGATTACATCATCACACCCCGACCATGAAGGGTTTAGAGCAGGGGTGTCAAACTTCCAGTCCTGGAGGGCCGCAGTGTCTGCAGGTATTTGTGCGTTTAAGCACACAACAGTGATTTATTTAAGTCACTAATCTGGCTAAGAAGTGGACCGCCAATTAGTGACTTAAATTAATCACTTGTGCTTAAACGCACCAAAAACCAGCAGACACTGCGGCCCTCCAGGACCGGATCTTGACACCCCTGGTTTAGAGAGAACAAAAAAGCTTCTTCAGGAAAAAAAAAAAAAAAAACAGAGTAGTGTTGTTATGAAATTATTTTTACTTCAATACCAATATCAGCTTTGATACCTCAATATTGATACCAAACCGATACCACAATAAACTGCTGATAATCAATAAAATAAATGTAAACGTAACATATCTTTTCAAAAATATTTATTAACAAAATATCTGACACAAAAAATCAGAAATTAACTTACTCAAGACTTTGCAAGACTATCTTGTTTTATATAATATATTCAGTCTGTATTCCTCAAATGACACTGTGGAAATGGGTCTGAATTAACTTGCATGTGAGCACTGCACTTGCTTAACCATTGAAATACAGTACCTCAATCTACTCTTGTCAAGTATCTGTTATCAATTTATTTTAATCAGTAAATACATTGACAATAAAATACACCACTCTGTTAACTACTGCTTTAACTTTCAGCACAACCTGCAATAAAGGCAATCTTTAAAATATGCTTTAACATATGCTTTAACATATGCTTTAACATACGCTTTAACATATGCTTTAACATATGCTTCAAGATCGTTTAAGTTACTAAATCTGTGCATTGTAGGCTAGATCTTTGCCATGAATATTCTCTGAGTGTGAGTACAGAGAAGAGCACATGTATCCAGAATTTTAAAAAATGTGATAAAATGTGCACAATTTTGTGATTCAAATAAAAATAATTTTACTCCTCGCTTAATAGGAGAACTGGTGTAGGCTCGCGCACTGTATGCCACAGGCTAAACCGAACACCGTCACAAGCCTACCAGGAGACCTTTACGCATTTTGCAAACGGGCACTGTAATAATGCTGTCAAGTTCTGACTTTTATCATTGGGCTTGTAGGTAAAGTACTGCCATATTTAACTTTCAGCACCCTGCTTTTCAGGGACAGTCAGTGTGATCCACTGCTGCCAATATATCTAGCTAACATCTCTTCCTCTGAGCAAACATAGCTACACAGCCAGTTTTCTCTACAAATGTCTACACACCTCACAGGCCACTATGTACGCCCACTTCAATGTTCTCTTCAATTCTTACTTTCTTCAGTTTTTATTTTCCAATGGATGCCAATCCATTTTCTGCACTATAACGCAATGTCAAGCGTGTTTTTATAAAGTATTGAATTTTGCAACCGTTTTAAAATTTTGGTACCATGGTACATTATGAGTACCGGTATACCGCACAACTATGCAACCAAGACAGTACGTTACGGTGGCTAGTTAAAGTTTGTGGGCTAACGCTACAAAGACAGACCACAACCACCAGTTTAAAAACACAGGGTACGGCCAAAAAAAGTGACTATGAGACCCACCTCAGCTCACCTACGCTGGCAAACTAACGTTAGTCCACCTATACACAATACAATTAGCTGGCACGCTAAAGTTATGAATGTACCTGTTGGTACCGGCCAAACGGGAGATATAAAGTAACTATACATTTCAAAGAAAACAAATTAAATCAAAATAAATCCCATATTATGCTAGTAAAAGGGGACGGGGAGTTAGACAGCGAACTTCTTACCGTAATTACTCAAAAATGTACGCATAGACTTTTCAACACTCAAAATTTACACGTGCTTTTCAACATCGGGGGGTCAGCCAGCCAGCCAGTCAGTTACCTACATTCACTCTTTTAGGCCCACACGCTCTGCGTCCAGAGGTTTGAAGCGTCTTCTCTCAGGTTTCCTTCAGATAACTCCGTTTTCGCAGGAGCCATCCTCACCCATTTAAGCTATTTTCGCAGGCGTGTTTAAGCAATTTAGCTACACTTTTAATACTGGGCCATAATAATTATACATTTAGGCAACGTTTTAACGTTTTCAATTTTGACGGTAGAAAATTTTAACAAATTCAAACTAATTTCTCTATTATGAGATATTAGTTCAAACAAAATTTTTGGAAAAAAGGAAGCACAAACACATGTACACACATTATCTCACACACACACACACACACACACACACACACACACACACACACACACACACACACACACACACACACACACACACACACACACACACACACACACACACACACACACACACACACACACACACACACACACACACAAACAGACAAACACACAAATGTCACCTGGAAGCAAGGCTCTCGCATTATTTTTGCTTGGATGAGCCTTTTATTCAGTGAGGTTTATTCAGTGTCATTGCGTCACTATCTCATACATTTGTGCTCTAAGGTTTCCCATCCCCATTGTCTCACAAAAACTTTGTGTTTCCAAACTGGATATACTTGAACTTCTTAATCCAAAACAAACACACCCTTGCTAGGTCACAACCAGAGAACTGATTAAGAATAGGAAAACACATTCTATATGTGTTTTCTATATATATTTAAATGACATCAGATAAAGCAGGTCTCCCACAGTGGGAATGTTTAAATTTGGTATCCTGTCTATCCTGTTCCTATCACAGTGCCGAACACAACAGAACCAAGCACATAAAAGTGCTATAAATGTGAGCTATTATGTGACTCTTTTAAATACTACAAAGTGCAGGAGACCGAGACTGAAATTCAAACAGGCACGCACATACCTGCTTGTCACTGTGCAGGAGTAACACAGGACTCTCACAGTGCAGGAGTAACACAGGGCTCTCTCAGTGCAGGAGTAACACAGGGCTCTCACTGTGCAGGAGTAACACAGGACTCTCTCAGTGCAGGAGTAACACAGGGCTCTCACTGTGCAGAGTAACAGAGCTCTCACTGTGCAGAGTAACAGAGCTCTCACAGTGCAGGAGTAACACAGAGCTCTCACTATGCAGGAGTAACACAGGACTCTCACTGTGCAGCAGTAACACAGGACTCTCTCAGTGCAGGGGTAACACAGGGCTCTCACTGTGCAGAGTAACACAGAGCTCTCACAGTGCAGGAGTAACACAGGGCTCTCACAGTGCAGGAGTAACACAGAGCTCTCTCAGGGCAGGAGTAACACAGGACTCTCACTGTGCAGAGTAACACAGAGCTCTCTCAGTGCAGGAGTAACACAGGGCTCTCACTGTGCAGAGTAACACAGAGCTCTCACAGTGCAGGAGTGTGTGAGTGTGTGTGTGTGTGTGTGTGTGTGTGTGTGTGTGTGTGTGTGTGCGCGCGCGCGCGCGCGTGCGTGCGTGCGTATGTGTGAATGTGTGTGTCATGCTCAGTACCTGAGAACACACTGTGTAGCTCAGGACAGCAGGGGAACTGTTTCTGTAATAATAGCCACAGTGATGATGATAAAAATGACAACACTGATAATGTCTCTGTCTCATGCCTCACATTCCAAACTCATCATGTCAACACAAACAGGGGCCTTTCACAAAGGTCATCTTCAGCTCCTGCTATTGTTTGAGCTGCACTCAGAAATATTTTGCAAAGGGCAGCACCTCCCCTTCCTCTCTCCACTGGAAGGTCCTTTATCATTCTCTATCTGACAGTGTGCCTCGGGTATCAGTCATCTCTCTCTCCATCCATCACTTAACCAACGTTTATAGAGCACTCTCAACCAATGTACAAGTGCACACACTGTACAAATGCACGCACACACACACACACTTAAACAGACACAAACACACATACACAGTGCACGCACTTTCTCTCACACACACACACACACACACACACGCACACGCACACGCACACGCACACGCACACACGCGCGCACACACACATTCAGACAGATACGGACACAGACACACACATACACACCACACACACACACGCATTCACACAGATACATACACACACCACACACCGACACACACACACACACACACACACACACACACAGCGTGCAACCATTATGGAATCAACACACATCACATTCACATGATCCTGGACGGAAATCTCAAAAAAGACTGTTGACCAATAGGCCTGGGTATAGGACATCACTCCCTCTTCTGTGCTCACTATCTCTCTTCTCCTGCCCACTCTGCGTAAGGGCACCCACCCCCTTCAGGGAAAGAGAGAGATTAGGCCTACAGGCGTAGACAAACATGCAGAGAGACGTACTCTCTCTCTCGGCTTATGTAGCCACAACCAAAAGAAACTAATTCTGAGTTAATGTGTTCTGGCAAGGCTATCAAAAACTGCATCCACCATACTATTCCTGTGCAATTTACAGCTTAATCTAGTCCCACCCCCCAATTCCCATAAAGATCCATTCAAATGCAGAGACGTTATAGTATCGCTTGTAAGAGTACCTGAAAATAAGATATCAAGAGTCTTTCGATTTTGTTGGGTCACAGACATCCGCAAATCATGGCATGCAACCAACTATTAAATATGATGACTAAGTTTATGTTCATTTGACAAATTACTTTTGGTGCCCTAAAATGGGGGTTTAAATGATAGTAACCCTACTCACATACTCACACACATGTGCAACCCAACTCACACACACGCACACATGTGCAACCCAACTCACACACACGCACACATGTGCAACCCCACTCACACACACGCACACATGTGCAACCCCACTCACACACACATGCGCAACCCTACTCACACACACGCACACATGTGCAAACATACACACACACACAGCCACACAAAAACACAGTGTGAGGGTACAGTGTTGAGGGTGGAATGTTGAGAGCGCAAAGTTGAGGGTGAAGTGTTGAGAGCGCAGTGTTGAGGGTGCACTGTTGAGGGTACAGTGTTGAGGGTGGAGTGTTGAGAGTGCAGTGTTGCGGGAGAAGTGTTGAGAGCGCACTGTTGAGGGTACAGTGTTGAGGGTGGAGTGTTGAGAGTGCAGTGCTGAGGGAGACGTGTTGAGAGCGCAGTATTGAGGGTGCAGTGTTGAGAGTGCAGTGCTGAGGGAGAAGTGTTGAGAGCGCAGTGTTGAGGGTGGAGTGTTGAGAGCGCAGTGTCGAGGGTGCACTGTTGAGGGTACAGTGTTGAGGGTGGAGTGTTGAGAGTGCAGTGCTGAGGGAGAAGTGTTGAGAGTGCAGTGCTGAGGGAGAAATGTTGAGAGTGCAGTGCTGAGAGCGCAGTGTTGAGAGCGCAGTGTTCAGGGTGGTGTTGAGACTGCAGTGTTGAGGGTGCAGTGTTGAGAGCGCAGTATTGAGGGTGCAGTGTTGAGAGTACAGTGTTGAGGGTGGAGTGTTGAGAGTGCACTGTTGAGGGTACAGTGTTGAGGGTGCAGTGTTGAGAGCGCAGTGTTGAGGGTGGAGTGTTGAGAGTGCACTGTTGAGGGTACAGTGTTGAGGGTGGAGTGTTGAGAGTGCAGTGCTGAGGGTGGAGTGTTGAGAGTGCACTGTTGAGGGTACAGTGTTGAGGGTGGAGTGCTGAGAGTGCAGTGCTGAGGGAGACGTGTTGAGAGCGCAGTGTTTAGGGTGGAGTGTTGAGAGTACAGTGTTGAGGGTGGAGTGTTGAGAGTGCAGTGTTGAGGGAGAAGTGTTGAGAGCGCAGTGTTGAGGGTGGAGTGTTGAGAGTGCACTGTTGAGGGTACAGTGTTGAGGGTGCAGTGTTGAGAGCGCAGTATTGAGGGTGCAGTGTTGAGAGCGCAGTGTTGAGGGTGCAGTGTCGAGAGCGCAGTGTTGAGGGCGCAGTGTTGAGGGTGGGGTGTTGAGAGCGCAGTGTTGAGGGTGCAGTGTTGAGCACAGTGTGTGCAGTACAGCACATGCAGTACGGAGTCAGCACACCGCTTAGGGAAGCAGCGCTGACTGAAACACAAAGAAACTGTGGTATTTCTGCGGGTGAGAGTCTGTGACTTGGGACAGAAAAAGCACTCATTGTTGCACGGTGAATAGATCCTCTCACGTACGCTGTCGGCTCGCCTGCCGGGCCCTTTACCCTTAGAGGGGGGGTGATGACGAGGCAGATAAAGAGCACTCCGTGCCCCGCCTGAATGGGCCTGTTGTTCCGCGCCGATAAAACGCCACCGAGCCCATTCTCAAGCAAGGCGACAGGGGAAACTGCTGATGCACGCTTTCTACGCAGCCGGTAATACAATCCGCCGGATTTCGCTCATTTGTAAAACGCCCGTGACTATGACGGGGAAGGGATGCCAGCAGTGGTGTCTGATAGTGAGCAGCATTCTGGGTAATGTCACAGTGAAAATAGTCATTTTTTACAGAAGGGGGTGGGGTGGGGGCACACACAAAGACACAGCATCCTGCTAACTGCTGGGAAGTGCCATTGGGTGAAGATTTGTGTTAAAACCTGCCTGTCCATATGCGTGTATTTGGCCATACATGCGTTTCTGTGTGTGTGTGTGTGTGTGTGTGTGTACTTGTTGGGGTAGGGATATGATTATATATTGCCATCGGCACAATTCCAGCAAACTATTTCAGTTGTATCAGTGTGTGATTCATGTCCACAGAGTCCTTGCAGTGTGGTCACGTTGGGTGCTACCTGGATATTGTTCTCTTTTCCTAATCGCGCGGCATCTTAATTCCTCTTGTCAACAGAACTTGGGTCGTGTTGAAAGGAGAAACCTGCGACCGTCTCTGGATTTGGAAGTTAACGTTGGAGTGCAAATTCTCACCCTGTTCTGTTCAAATTTACCACAGTTCAAACATGAAGTAAGCTCAGGCAACCAAAAATTAAACACAACCTTCAACTTTCCCTCATGCTTCCAAATTCCTCTTTTAATCTTGTGTTCTGATGACACGTCATTCCTAATGGTTTCTGATAATCGGTACAGAATTCCCATGAAAATGCAAATAAGCAAATAAACAAATACACCCACTAACAAAATCATATGCATATAGTTTTCCTGAAATGCAAATCTCTGACCTCACACGGCGTTCACATGCCACAACCGTGAAACATGACGAGTTTTGGAGATTGATAACTGTTCCAAATAGCCACGGACCGTCCGCGACGGGGGGGCTGTTCGCTGATAAGTCGGCTGGCAGGCATCCACATTCAAGAATAATAGCTCAAGGATTGTTTTATTTGGTCAGCAGATGTATATAACTCGGGGATTGTTTTATTTGGCCAGCAGATGTAAAGTGTTGCGAATGTCACGCTTCCTGCCCTCACTGCGCTATGCCCAGATCTCGGAATGCTAGCGGGAAAAACCACTTTGACCAACTTTCCAAAGAAGCTTCCAATCACGAGGCACATGTGCAAAGAGTGCAGTTCTGAAAAAGGAAAATAATCACCTTTTCCCCCTGGCGCACCTTTTGGGCATTCCCCTTCTACCCAACCTAGCCACCCCAACCACGACCACAGGATCCGCTCCGCTCCGCCCCCTCAGCGACATCACAGAACGCCCGACGATGAGCGGTCACCGCGAAAACCAAAGCACAGGACAGGTGGCTCATGATGAAATCACTGAAACCTCGTTACCTCATAGTTCTCCCTTTCAAAAGGGTGACCAAACAAACAACTCAAACTTTAAAAAAAAAAGGGTTTTCCTCTATTTCTGTCATGTTTGGCTTGGCTATGCAAAAGCAGTGGATGAATCTGAAAAGATTTATTTCCAGGTATATTTAGCGCATTAGCACAGCCCAGAGTCATGCTAACAAGGCTCGGAAGGGCTATATTTAATGTAAGCCAGAGCATTCATCATCAGAACAGTGCAGAGCGCTCCCGCCAGCACAAGTGTACACTCCCGCCAGCGGCAGTGTAGTATAATGGTTAAGAAACTGGACTTGTAACCGAAAGGTTGCAGGTTCGCTTCCCAGGTAGGACACTGCCGTTGTACCCTTGAGCAAGGTACTTAACCTGAATCCCTTCAGTATATATCCAGCTGTATAAATGGATAATATATGTAAAAGAAATGCTAAAAAAAAGTTGTGTAAGTCGCTCTGGATAAGAGCGTCTGCTAAATGCCTGTAATGTAATGTAATGTAAAGTCACGGCCACAATACCTGAAAACCTGGCCTTCCAAAGCTTACCGGAAAGACGCACGCAGGAAAATACCCGCTTCCCTCTGAGCTTGGCTTGTTTGTGAGGCACATCCGTGGCCATGGATAACAAAAGAATCTCTAAAAACGGGAGCGAGAGAAACTTTGACCTTCCCTAAACAAACAATAACTCTCAACGCCAGGAGCACGGGCCATTCCAAACCTCCTTGTGATCCGCTTAACCAGTGAATGCATTTAACCATCAAATCATCCACACCACAAGTGAAAATGCGCATCGGTAAAAGTATGCACGTCAGTAAGACTACATGTACACTGGCGGTGCAGTGTTTAGTTGGATTAGCGTGAATACCTGTGAATGGGGTAAAGTACAGTAGGCTGGCTGGCTCCTCCACACGCGTGTACCCACCCTCCTCACCCAGCAGTAGGGCCTGACCCAAGATTTGGGCGCCAAGCATTAGCGTGCACGCGTGTGTCCCTGCTGACGCCTCAGGGGGAAAGGGCATGGGACATGAGAGCGCCATTGTCCCTTCAGCAGAAGCACAGTGTGGCTGGCTGGGACAGAGGCCTATTGTGCGCCGAGCATGAAACAGTCGGCTCCGCCACCGAGGTTAGCCAGAGAGGTCACGGCCCATCCTGCAGCAACACACAGCAGACAGCCAGGCATGCAGACAGACGGACAGACGAGACAGACAGACAGGGAAACAGACATGGGGAACTCAAGCTACTCCCTCCATGCATGGCGGTCTCCTGATACACCCGGACAACGGCCAAAGACCCCCCTCCCACTCCCCACCCCCGGGTCCGGACGGGTGGGGCCAGCCGTGGACGGGACTCAACCTCAAGCAGCGAGAGGAGGCTGTGGGCCCGCCCACTCTGCAGACAGAGCTGCGGCTGCGCAGACGGGGAGCGCAGGGTCTGCGCAGTCTCGCAGGCGGAAGACCCTATCGCGTGTCACACAGTGCCTTGTAGGGACATTTGTCTCTGAGCTCGGGGGCTCAGACACCCTAGATGCAGGCTAATCCCCTTACTGCCCTTCGTCTTACTGCCTCACTGCCCCCCCCCAGGGGGTATTAATAACACACATCGCCCCCGTCTGCCCAGTTAGCAAACAATGCCCCGTTCCTGGTGTGAGACTGCGGGGGAACTGCTGACAGGAGCTCAAAAGCCATTGTCATCACCCAGGTCCCCACAAGGAGGGCGTGCGGTCAGGGACGGGGAGCCAGCACAGTAGCCACTTACCCGCGCAGACGCTAAAATGTTGCGATTACCACTATAATCGCCGGACTCATCACTCACGCACTGCACCACAAAGGGGGAGGGGCGGGGGTCGTAAGCGAGGGGGGGTTGTTTCGATGACATCATGTTACCTCGTAAATTAACACTCCCCCCAAACAGCCATGCGGGCACGCGGGGCCTCCACAGCGATGAGGTCATGAGCTTAGATCCAGGTGGGAGGTGGTGGGGGGGGGGGGGGGGGGGGTCAGGGCTAAATGCAGTGCAGGGGGGAATTCGAGATATGAACACACACTGTACACAGCCACAAAAAAAGGCACTAAAATAGGAATGAGGCTGTGATGGGGCTGCTTCAACCACGGCTCGACAAATCTATACCGCCAGATTCATAGATACGCTGCACGTATTCTCACCTGATTCAGAGATACCCTGCAGCTGGACACACCTGATTCAGAGATACCCTGCGTCTAGTCTCACCGGATTCAGATACCCTGCACCTAGTCTCACCGGATTCAGATACCCTGCACCTAGTCTCACCGGATTCAGATACCCTGCACCTAGTCTCACCGGATTCAGATACCCTGCACCTAGTCTCTCCGGATTCAGATACCCTGCACCTAGTCTCACCGGATTCAGATACCCTGCACCTAGTCTCTCCGGATTCAGATACCATGCACCTAGTCTCACCGGATTCAGATACCCTGCACCTAGTCTCACCGGATTCAGATACCCTGCACCTAGTCTCTCCGGATTCAGATACCCTGCACCTAGTCTCACCGGATTCAGATACCCTGCACCTAGTCTCACCGGATTCAGATACCCTGCACCTAGTCTCTCCGGATTCAGATACCCTGCACCTAGTCTCACCGGATTCAGATACCCTGCACCTAGTCTCTCCGGATTCAGATACCATGCACCTAGTCTCACCGGATTCAGATACCCTGCACCTAGGTCTCTCCGGATTCAGATACCCTGCACCTAGTCTCTCCGGATTCAGATACCCTGCACCTAGTCTCTCCGGATTCAGATACCCTGCACCTAGTCTCACCGGATTCAGATACCCTGGACCTAGTCTCACCGGATTCAGATACCATGCACCTAGTCTCTCCGGATTCAGATACCCTGCACCTAGTCTCTCCGGATTCAGATACCCTGCACCTAGTCTCTCCGGATTCAGAGATACCCTACACGTCTGCCCCACCCAATTCAAGCGCACTGGTTTTCAATGCAGTGATGTACCACACAGGCACGTTATTGTTTGTGGAATCCCCTAGGCAGGGAGAATTTTGACTGGTTGCTTTGGCCCCATTCCGCTGTGCACCAGCGCCTCCCCTGGGTTGATCAGGGTGTCTGCAGCTTGCCCACTCCAGCTGCACATAAAATGCACCTCACAGACACAACGAAGGACAACGTGTGCTTGTCTGCCTTCTCCTAACCTGTCCGAGGATGTCACAACAATGACACAGGAGAGTAAAATCTTTCAAAATGAGAGCCAAAAGGGAAAGTGAGTGCTATAGACTGTCTGCTACAGACTGTGTGTGCTATAGACTGTGTGCTACAGACTGTGTGTGCTATAGACTGTGTGCTACAGACTGTGTGTGCTATAGACTGTGTGCTACAGACTGTGTGTGCTATAGACTGTGTGCTACAGACTGCGTGTGCTATACAGTAGACTGTGTGCGTTATAGACTGTGTGCTACAGACTGTGTGTGCTATAGACTGTGATTGAGACAGGCTGCCTGGGGGATCTGAGCTAAAAAACTGCTCTGTTCTTATGGTGGGCGTGCAATGGGGAGGGGCAGCATCTGCAAGCAGGACACAGCATTTATCACAAGGCACAGGGGGGAGAGAAAGAACAAAGAGAGGGACTAAAAAACAGAAAGAAAAGAGGAGAAATTAAAATGGCATCTCTTGGACAGGCGCGTGTGTTTGTCAGAACCAGTCTTTAAAGAGCCCACTCTCTCTCCGGCAACTCAGCCCTGCATTCCCGAGCAGTGAGGACAGCGCTTAATGCCATGATGTCACCACGTCGAGATTACCGCCAAACGCAGGGCCAGGGTGGGCACGCGGGTACACGGGCTGGTGTGCGACAGTGCCTGATCTGTGGCCCGTGCTCTACCTGCAGGTTCCACAGAGAGGAGAGGGCCGGGGGGTGCTCAGCGAGTACATCACCAGGCACACAAATAGGATTTGTGGTGAGACTTAACGAGTCCAGTAAACGACAAAGGAAAGCAGGAAGTCTACCTGTAAATATATCTCTCACAGCAGCACTGATATCACAGTATTACTCAGTCCCTGTGGATTACACCCAGTGCATCTTTGACTGCTTTAATGTGCCGTGACATTGTGCACTGAAGCCCTCATGGCCAATCCTACATCAAGATCACTCTGTAAAACCAAACTTGATCAACAGACTGGCTCAAGTGCTCTTCCACTAACAGTTAAGGGTTTGTGACACTGTGATTTGGGAGAAAGGGTCACCAACATTACCCCTACCATTCCGTAGTGCTGGCCCTTCAGCAGCACCCATGTAAAGGTAAATAATAGCACAGACATGTAAGAAAGAGGTGTTCTCACTGCACTTGACAAGTGAAGGGTTGACCATTAGGAAATTAAGAAATTACTCTTATGTAGGGCAGGGCGATATACCGCAACGATAATTATCGATATAATACCCCGTTACCACCATGCGGGGTATAGCCTTTCTTTTCATCTTTTTTACCTTTAATTATACCTGATGCTGTAGTAATCTAAACTTCAAAGCCCGCGTGAAATTCTTCTGGGGAAAGAAACGTCACCACTGTCTACGGACAATCAGAAAAAAGGCGTTGCACCTTTCATGTGATTGACAAAAACACATCACATGATCACGTGGAAGCTGCACAATCTTGCTGCTGATTGGCTGTCTTAGATAGATATCAGCGGTGATGTGTTTTTCCGGAAGCATTTCATGCGGCCTCTGAAGTTTGGATGTTTACTGCCGTATATCAGGTATACTCAAAGAAAAAAAGATGAAAAGAAAGGCAGTACCACACGGTGGCGACGGCCGTTATTGCATTTGATAATTATCGATGCTGTATATTGCCCAGCCCTACTTTAATGACTGAAACCATTAGCCAGACTGACATGAAGTGAACACCAAAAGGTGGCCTAATTAGACAAGATGTCCGCCGGCTCACATCCTGTGGGACCTTAGGCCACCTGTACTCGGTGGTGAGGATTTACACATTAGACGCTCTTATCTGGTGAATATTACCACTGCATCTGTGTGTGTATCCTCTGTGTCCCTGTTTCACACCATTAAAGGAAAACTCCAGGCTAAAACACTTTCACATTGTTAGAATTTGCATATTGGCGATGTAAAACGCAACCCAGATTCTATTTTCCTGTTTTGTGTAGTATTTCAGTTTTCCACAGCTAAACACGAGTTCTGTAGACAACATGAAGTCATGCAGTGTTATTGCCACAGCAGGCACAGTGCAGTTTAATATGAGTGTGGCTTCAATCGCTATAGCAACAACTACAAGCATCAGATATTTGTTTCAGCCCATTAGGGACAACAAGTCAGGGGTT
The DNA here is from genome assembly GCA_029718625.1 of Synaphobranchus kaupii. Classification (NCBI taxonomy): domain Eukaryota; kingdom Metazoa; phylum Chordata; class Actinopteri; order Anguilliformes; family Synaphobranchidae; genus Synaphobranchus; species Synaphobranchus kaupii. The sequence continues at coordinate 31,529,686 of CM056385.1, read as the reverse complement.
TTGTCTTGAATCCCCACCAGGGTGTGAAATTACCACCAGCCACCAGCCAAATGCTGGTAAAAATTGTGGCTGGTAAGATTTTCTACTCTAGCAGCCACTTTGGCTGGTAACCAATCAGGTTGCGTGATATTGTAAAAGGCAATGTGGCTGGTAAAATGTTGAAAATGGCTGGTGATTTTTATAATCCACAAGCCACTCCAGCTAGTTGGTGAAAAAGTTAATTTCATGCCCTGAACTTTCTGCAATACTATGGAGAGAAATCAATCATTTGTCAAGAGGACATCGCGATTTTTGCTGTGCTAGCAGCTTCAATAGTCCAGAATGCAACAGTGTGGCTTTGCAGGTGATTGGAAGCGTGGCCACGATCTTCGATATTCAGCATTCTAAAGTGAGAGAAAAGGGAAATAGAGTTAAAAGTAGATGACAGCGCAGTGTAATGGTTAGGGACCTGGGCTGGGTTCGGTTCTCAGGTGTTATACCATTGAGACAGGAATTTAAGCTGAACTGCTTCAGTAAAATATCCACCTGTAGGCTAAGTGAGTCGCTCGTCTGCAAAATGTCTGAAAGCAAACACCATGGAATTGCACTGATAAATCAATTTTAACCCTTGTGATGTCTTCATATTCTGCATCCTCCCTGTGTCCTCAGGGTCAAAAATGACCCACCCCTCGCTGCCCCGCTATGAGAAAACCTCTTTATTGAATTTTAAACCCAAAATATATTTTGCATGAAGAAACAACCTGTCACTCAAGAACAACTTGGTGAATAACTGTTTTCCTAGTTCACAGTGCAGATAAATTGTATTTAATTTGTACAGTGTTCAGGGGCAATGCTACACATGTACAAGAGAGTTAGAGTTCAAGCATAAGCACATGCATTCTCTCTTTCTCACTATTTTTGTGTGTATGTGTGTATGGTGTACGTATGTTTGTGAGTGTGTGTATGGTGTGTGTGTGTGTGTGTGTGTGTGTGTGTGTGTGTGTGTGTGTGTGTGTGTGTGTGTGTGTGTGTGTGTATGTGTGTGTGTGTATGGTGTGTATGGTGTGTGTGTGTGTGTGTGTGTGTGCTTGCGTGCGTGTGAATTAGATTTTTAACCGCAGGGTCAAAAAGACCCGAAGACAATGTACCCTGATGGTGTAAAAAAGTGTTTCACTTTTTCTAATCGTAGGGTCACTCGAGGAGAACTCTTTCTTTAAAATTTATTTAGGGGGTTTTCACTGCTGTTAAACTCAGAAAAGGGTCTTTTTTGACCCGAGGACAACACAAGGGTTAAAAAAAGAGCGATGGCTAAATTGTGATGAATACATCTGAACCCCACAGGGATCAAAGAGGAACACACCATGACCTTTGACCTTTGACCTTTGATCATTCAAATACATTTTTTGTTCTTTTCCCCCCCCACCGTTTTTTCCTCAGTCTGGAAGCACGCAATGCCAAGAGCAAAACGGTTTGAGGAACATTAGTACCTCAAATTGAAATGTGACAGCCCTAATGTGCCCTGCCTACAGAAGCGAAACCTGCTGCAAGGTTCTGAAGTCCCAGATTTCTCTCTCACACACACACGAGAATCAGAGATGAAAGGGGCACACCTGGTGTTTGAGATTTAGAGGTTTTCGTCCTTTAGAGCATGTGTAACTCGACGGGGGGGGGGACACGCCATTGAGAACACTGGCCTGCATAGAAGAACAAAGGGGCCACATGGGATCTGTTTGTTTAAGAGGCCCTTTGAAGTCCTCTTCAGTCAGGCAGGGTGTATCCCTGTCACGCTGAGTTGGGTTACACAGCCCTGGCTCCGTTTCACGCTGCCTCTCTGTGAAAACCGAGCTGCTGGGGTGTCCCTGTAACTCACTGCACCTCAAAATCCA
>CM056385.1:31429120-31527321 GCA_029718625.1 Synaphobranchus kaupii | reverse complement strand
GGTAATGACTGAGCAGAGGAGGCCCACCCAGGTCCTGGAGAGCCGCAGGGTCTGTTGCTTTCTGTTGTTGTTATTCTGCACTTAAATGATCAGGCAAAGCAGTACACCTCATCCTTTAGAGCAGTACATCTCACCTGGTTTCTGGGCCTAAAGTGGTAGTTGGATTTAAGGGAAAAGCAAAAAGCAGCAGACCCTGCGGCTCCCCAGGGCCAGGGTTGGCCACTCCTGACCTAGAGTCTTACACCAGGCTGGCACGCCCCGGCTGGGTCACTTAAACAGGACGGGGTTCATAAGGGTCACTGGGTAAGCTTGACTGAAAGAGACAGACTGGAAAAGAGAACAGCCGGCCAATCAACAGAGGCCTTTATGTCTCGCTGCAGGCTCCCAGCGCGACGGGCGCCCACACGTCCTCCCGCCCGCGAAACGAGCCTGCGAAAGAATCGGCCATCTGCCCTTCTCAATCTCATCTGACTCGTCTTGTGTTTTCCTGACGTGCTTTTTTTCTGAAAAGTCATTCACTTCCTTTTTTCTGGCTTTCATTCCCCCTCCTCCCGGTCATTCTTTACTGGTTTTGCTTGTGAGTTGTGTGTGAGGGTGTGTAAGGGTGTGTGTGAGGGTGTGTAAGGGTGTGTGGGGGTGACAGACAAAAATCTGGAAATAGATTTGGTGAAATGCAAAGAGCCAACAAGTGAATACGTGGAAAAGAAATAATAAGCGTGAGCCTGAGGGCACGGGGTGAAAAGCAAGGAGCCGACTTCCTTCTCTTTAAAAAAATCTAAAATAAATAAGAGTGATTTCTTTGAAATAACAGCGAGCACGTGTCTATGTGCGGCTGATTGTATGTATGCATCTGGGTGTCTGTGTGTGTTTGAGTGTGGGTTTGTGTGAGTTTGAGGGTGTGTGTGTGTGTATGTGTGTGTACTGCTTACGAGTACTGGTACTTGCTGTGTGCAGGCATTTGTTTGTTTGTGTGTGTGTGTGTGTGTGTGTGTGTGCAGGTGTTTGGTTGTGTGCATGTGTGTGCAGGTATTTGTGTGTGTGTGTGTGTGTGTGTGTGTATACACGTTTGTTTGTGTAGCATGAGTGCTATTAGAGTGAGAGTCAGTGCGTATGTCTGTGTGCATGTATGCATATGCCTGTATGTGTGCATGTACACGAGTGTGCACCGTGGGGTGTGCGTTTATGTGGGAGGGCTGCATAGCAGAACAATAAACAACAACAGTAAAACAATAAGTTACTTCATGATATCAGTGTGTGAGCTGCGTGCTTCCTTGTGCTGGAATGAATGTTTTCAGTGGATAAAATTAACCTGCTCTGCGCCTTACCCCACAGCATAAGATTTATCTAACAAAACCACAGCTCAGTCACAACCCAATGATATTATTAACAGCTTCTATCATTACCTCAGACACGGGATTCACTTCTACAAAGAGTTCAACAAGAATCTTCAATAACACCAACCCACATCAATGCAAAAATAACTTGACCTGGCCAGGTACTCAATCTCAAAACAATATTTATTTTATTTTTAAAGCTCTGAACCCTCAAGAATCAAACTGAGGAACTGATGTCCTGAATATAAACAGTGCCAACAAAAAAAACTTCAGTCCCCCCCCCCCCCTCTAATGAATGCTGTTTATGCACACAAGATATTTCTGTGGTAAATTTCTGTGGTAAACTGTGGTAAAAGTAGCAAAATTCTTTACTCAATAATATTATATGTAATAAACTGGCTAGTTTGCTTTGCTAGCTTTAAATGTGGGTTTAAGAACTAGTTAGCTAGCTAATTCAGCTAGTTGTCACTCCTTGCTAACTTTAGCTAGGTAATTTATGGAATGGTTCAGAGCAGTATTGGTTTGTGTGTTAGTACTCTCGGATAACAGTGGAACATAAACAGGATAGCAGCCTATGTTTTTCATAGTTGAGTTGCTTAGCTTGCCAAGTATTTTGTAACAAAATAGCTAGCTACATCTTGTACAGATGTTTCCTAGATCAGAACAGCTTGTTTTGTGTTTAACGCTTGTTGAAATCAACTTGTCATTGTGGCTGTTGTTGTGGATGGCTAGAGATACCATACCATATTTTTTGCTCATATTGTATTTAGGATAAGTTAATCAGAGCCCTGTCAATCCATCCATTTCCCAACTGTTTGTACAATCATACTATTATAAATCTGCACCAGTTTTGCTAATAAAGACACTGAACTGAATGTCAAAATCAATACACCTTCATGTTCAGAATGCAGCAAACACTTTTCCAGAATTTTTTATGTTTTTTCGCAATGAAAAAGCAGAATCTTCCCACCCAGTAAATCATTAATAAATAGCATTTATGTTCAGAGAGGCTTGTGTCCAGTTGAGTCTATAGCAGCCCTGAGGGCTTGAAACACTTCACAGCACTGTTCTAGAAAACAACATCTGCTCAAGTCGAATAAAAGGCCTAATTGTGTTCCGCGAGGCACATAAGAGCATATGAGAGTTTACACATTTACTGAACAAAAAAAAGATCCTCTCCCTTCCTCTCCCTCCCTCCCTCCGGCTCTAAAGCAAGCTGAAAGGCCTGCTTCTCATCGAGTCATAGAAAGAGAGAAAGAGGTGGGATGACAGACACACAAAGCAACAGAAACCCTCTTGCCACTGGCTGACGCTGCGGTGACACATGAAAGGGTTCGATAACCGGGCTGCGCTTTACCGTACAGGTGTCACACAATGGAACGCACTGGGCCAATAAAGAGCTCGGTGACTATGTGCGCAACCAGTCGCTCTCCTCTGATCTCAATGACTCACACACATCATCTGAGCGCACAGTGGGAATGGGGGGAATCTGAATGTGTGTGCATGTGTGTGAGTGTTTGCGTGTCTGTGTGTGTGGTATGTGTGTACGTTTATGTTGAAGTGCCTTTAGACTCTGAGTGTGACTCAACTTCCCGACTACCTTTATCTGCGCAAGTTTACAGAATCTGACCTCGAGTTCTTTGATCTTCTCATCAGCAGTCTTCTGTTTCTCTATCAACTGGCGGTTGATGTCATCTTTAGACTGGAGGATGAACCTGAGGGAGAGGTAGAGAAAGATCAGACAGGGCCAAGGGAAGGACACTTACTAGACACCACATACACCCCTCAGGAAGGGGCTGATGCAAACTTGGACATAAATAGACAAACAGATAAATAGAGAACTCAAGTTCTCCTCTGAGTAAGGTTTATGACTCACGTTGCGCTTGCTCATTGGCCCAATGACTAAAATACAAGACAGGCCTCCTTTAACAGCCTCCACCTCAGAGGACCCCCGTGTCCCCATACACCACTTCCAGGTGGCCGAAGACTACATCTCCCGGCACCACCCAGGGGAATTGCCTCCGCACGCCCAAAATGTGTTCGTCGAGCGCTCAGACAGGAGGAATGTCCGGGGCTGGGTCGGAATGGAACACCGGACAGAGCGCCGAGCTCCAGAACCTCACAGAGATACCGTTGTCCCGGCTCAACCACACCCCCCTCCGTCTCTGACCTGACCATCTGCGGCGTGGTCACGGGCCCGCCGAACTTAAAGCTTCAGGAGACAGAGGAGCCTCCACCGTCCCCCAGACGCAGCTGATGTTAGGCCATAGAGCACCGCCATTGTGCGGGTGACGGACAGGTGGCCTTTGTTGGGGAGAGGAAACTCCCTGGCAACAATCGAGCCTGAACAATAAAAGCTTTGTCTCGGCTCAGAAAACTGAAATTACGGAGAGGGAGAAAGAGCATTGAAACGGGGCGAGAAGAGAGACCAGGAGGAAGAGGGAGAGAGCGCACAAGCAGGGTGAGAGAGAAATAACAAGAATCAGAAAGAAATAGGCTGACAAACCAGGAAAAACAAGGTAAGATTGAGAAAGAGAGTGTGAGAGAGAGCAGGGTGTGAGGGGGCCAAGTTGGGGCGGCGCAGATGAGAGAATCGGAAGAACCAGGTGACACAGCAGGGAGATAAGGATGAGACGTGGGAGAAACAGGAGATCCAGTGGCGAGAACACCGAGCGGGAGCAGGTGGCATGAACAGCCCGCGCTCACTCCATTCCAGGGATTCCAGACAGGAGGTGACCGCATCAGGAACTGGTTTCCGGGACGATGTGACCACAATCTGCACCAGCTATTTTAATCCACTGTTTGTTCTTCTTTTCTGTGATAGAGAAAGCACGACGAGTCGCTTCCAAACCGACTGCGATCTCTCTCTGGGTGCCCCTTCCCTCCATGACAGAGCTGCACGTCCCCCGTTACCCAGCCTGAAGCTCCCATCTGCTTTCACATTGCTGCCCCGTTCATAAAGCTCGCATCGGGCTCCCCACAAAATTCATCAACATAACACAAAGGTGGAAGCACACCCAGAATATCGAGGACTTTTAAAGTAAAACCTACAATAACACTTTCTACGAATGGTCTTTCAGTAACAGCTATACAAATCCTTCACAAGCACTACACAGCACAGCGCAGACATACATAAATGCTCAGGTTAATAAATACAAATAAGCACATGGTGTGTGTCACTTGGTATCTCGTGACAGTGTCACCTACTCTAACAGTGATGACATGACATAATTTGCAGCTAGTGACATACGCATTTATGAATATTTATGTAATACTTATCAGGGTGCCATGTAACTGTTTATAAAGGCGTTATATAGCTGTTATAAAGGAGCGCTAATAGAAAGGCTTTCCCATTTGACAAAAACTTCAGGCCCAAGATTCTGCCTTCAGACAATATCCAGGGTTTTCAATGACCTGTAAGGCCTCTGTGTAGCTGTAGCACACAGTCCTGTTCAGACCAACAAGACCGGCATTCAAGAAATAGGGGCCCGTTATCAGAATGTTTACATTGAATGAGTCCATTTCACAGTGGCATGGTAAATCCGCGACTGGAAAAATGGCTAATGCAATATGAGCCACACAATCTGGACAACAAGGCCCTGCTAAGCCAGTACAACACAATGCAATAGAATAATGAGGGCCACAGTGCTCTGCTGATGATGTGTCACTCAATGGAGGTACTGCTACACCGTCTCTCTCCTGCGTTTCTGGAGTATGTTCCATTACTACATCCTCCAAGAGCTTAATCACGCTTACATACCATGCATGTAATTAATATACGTCTCACTGATGTACCGTGCAGTCCCTAAGTATTTGGACAGTGACAGAAGCCCTGTACTCCAGCACATTGGATTTCAGATTAAATGATGAATATGAGGTTAAAGTGTAAAAATTGGGGAATTATGTATCAAAAGGGCTGTAATTCCTACATGGATCACCCGATATGGATGTAAGTAACCTAAAATTAAAGCTGACAGTTTGCGCTTCAACCTCATATTCATTGTATCAAAATGCTTATGGAATGTACTATAGTGTGTGTGCGTGTGTGTGGGGGGTTGTTGCTTGGTGGTATGCGGAGGCCCTGTCGCTCAAAAGGTGCGTGGGATGAATGATGTTCCATCTAAAGCGGGACATGTCTGCACCTTCTGCACAAATTCTACCCCTCCGTGTGCAATGCAAACACGCTGCGGCCGAGCAGCCATTAGCCCGTGGGCTCACTGTCACCTTATTACTGTTTAACAGGAGAGCTGCAGACAAACCCAGCAGACCAGGCCTCAGAGGGAAGACCACCACCCTGGAGTGCCGGCCAGTAACACACACACACACACACACACACACACACAAACAAACAAATGCACGCACGCACGCACGCACGCACGCACGCACGCACGCACACACACAGACAGACACACATACACGCACGTACACCTGCATGCTGAAGCTCGGCTTACGCGCTGGACAACTCTCTTTGTAGGATGCCTAGGCACCTCTCCCGCCAAAGTATTTCTGCACTCCTGACCACACAGAGAGAGTGAGTGAAAGAGACAAACAGGAGGAGACAGAGAAGAGAGGAGGGGGCTCATTCCCAGAGACACAGAGCTCGTTAATAACGGCCGACGAGCTCGCATGAGCAGGACCGCGAGATAGAGACCCCTCCCCCTCAACTTCTCTTTGCTGCAAATGTCAGCGTGCCTCAGCACAGGGGGGTGTGTGATCGGTGGGGGAGATTTACACCCCCCAGGTGGCGGGAAGGGGGGCAGGCGCAGCAGGAGTGCCGTGCCCCCTCATGGGCCAGGTGCACCTCTTTTGCTGCCTCTCTCCCCCTCTCCCTCTCCCTCTCTGCCTCTCCCTCTCTGCCTCTCCCTCTCTGCCTCTCTCTCTCTGCCTCTCTCTCTCTGCCTCTCTCTCTCTCTCTCTCTCCCTCTCCCTCTCTGCCTCTCCCTCTCTCTCTCTGCCTCTCCCTCTCTGCCTCTCTCCCTCTCCCTCTCTGCCTCTCTCTGCCTCTCCCTCTCTGCCTCTCTCTGCCTCTCTCTGCCTCTCCCTCTCTGCCTCCCCCCCCTCTCCCTCTCTGCCTCTCCCTCTCTCTCTCTCCCTCTCTGCCTCTCTCTCTCTGCCTCTCCCTCTCTGCCTCTCTCCCTCTCCCTCTCTGCCTCTCCCTCTCTGCCTCTCCCTCTCTGCCTCTCCCTCTCTGCCTCACTCTCTCTGCCTCTCCCTCTCTGCCTCTCCCTCTCTGCCTCTCTCTCTCTGCCTCTCCCTCTCCCTCTCTCCCTCTCTGCCTCTCCCTCTCTGCCTCTCTTTCTCTGCCTCTCTCTCTCTCTCTCTCCCCCCCCTCCTTCTCTCCCCCCTCCTTCCCTCCCTCCCTCCCCCCTTCCCTCCCTCCCTCCCCCCCTTCCCTCCCTCCCTCCCCCCCCCCCCTTCCCTCCCTCCCTCCCCCCCCCCCCTTCCCTCCCTCCCTCCCCCCCCCTTCCCTCCCTCCCTCCCCCCTTCCCTCCCTCCCTGCTCCCCCCTTCCCTCCCTCCCTGCTCCCCCCTTCCCTCCCTCCCTCCCCCCCCCCCTTCCCTCCCTCCCTCCCCCCCCCCTTCCCTCCCTCCCTCCCCCCCTTCCCTCCCTCCCCCCCCCCTTCCCTCCCTCCCTCCCCCATTCCCTCCCTCCCTCCCTCCCCCCCCCCCTTCCCTCCCTCCCCCCCCCCTTCCCTCCCTCCCCCCCCCCTTCCCTCCCTCCCTCCCCCCCCCTTCCCTCCCTCCCTCCCCCCCCCTTCCCTCCCTCCCCCCCCCCCCCTTCCCTCCCTCCCCCTTCCCTCCCTCCCTCCCTCCCCCCTTCCCTCCCTCCCTCCCTCCCCCCTTCCCTCCCTCCCCCCTTCCCTCCCTCCCTCCCTCCCTCCCCCCTTCCCTCCCTCCCTCCCCCCTTCCCTCCCTCCCTCCCTCCCCCCTTCCCTCCCTCCCTCCCTCCCCCCTTCCCTCCCTCCCTCCCTCCCCCCTTCCCTCCCCCCTTCCCTCCCTCCCTCCCTCCCCCCTTCCCTCCCCCCTTCCCTCCCTCCCTCCCCCCTTCCCTCCCCCCTTCCCTCCCTCCCTCCCTCCCCCCTTCCCTCCCCCCTTCCCTCCCTCCCTCCCTCCCCCCTTCCCTCCCTCCCTCCCTCCCCCCTTCCCTCCCTCCCTCCCTCCTTCCCTCCCTCCCTCCCCCCTTCCCTCCCTCCCTCCCCCCTTCCCTCCCTCCCTCCCCCCTTCCTCTCCTCCACAGCACCTGGCTCACAGTCATCCTGACCCCCACACCAGGACTTCCTCTCCCCTCATTCTTTCAAGTTTCCCGCATCCCACCTGTGGAATCAACGTGCGAGGGAACCCAACATTACCCCAACAAAAAAGATGTGCGTGTCAAAGTGTTTTTTATTTGATTTATTTTGGACCTCCATCACTTGCTGCCTCTCTCCCAAGCAGGTCAGACAGGCCCAAATAGTCCACAGTGAGAAATAGCACCCCCAGGATACATAACAAGTGTCTCTTCCAGTGCATGAGGTCACCGAGGGGGAATCTACTGGTGCAATCAGCAGGACGATGCTTGGGGTGGAAGGGAGCATTGGGGTGTGTTCCTGCTATTTATTCCACGGGAGATAAAACTGAAAAGTACAGACAGACAGACAGCTGGCTTGCGCTTGCATTCCGTGACTGCGTTTGCCAAGCACCCTAGCTTGCACACACCTCCCTACAGGGCTGAGCACTTGTGTACATGAAGAACACTCCACTCATACCACACACTCACTCACACTCACACACACACACACACACACACACACACACACACACACACACACACACACACACACGTCGCAATCCTCCGCTAGAAGCTCCCATTTTATCTCCGGTTTTCCCGCCTCTTGTTCTTCAACTACCTGATGAGATTTCCAGCTGCTGGAACACGCACTTCCACATCTCCATGGAAACATTGTTGGACTGATGACACATAGGGTGAGAAGTTTGTCAGGAAGCACCAGAAACGGATGCACGCGCGCGCGCACACACACACATGCATGCACACACACACACTTTCCAGGAAGCTAGCTGCAAAGGCAAGTCTGGCTGATCCATCGATACAGGCTCCTGCGAGTCCAGCTTCATTTTTTATGCTACCCACAACAAACTACAACCAAGAAGTGGGTCTCACAGCCAAAGAGTATAGCAGCTGCATCACCATATCCAGAATCTTAAGCTCACTGAACACAATTTCAAAACTAAAGTCCAGCAGGGATGGAAATAAAACACTCCCAAAACAAAGGAGAGACATTTCTGAGTCACTTCCACTTGAAACTGACTGGAATACCAAAACAAAATTGATGCATTTCTCATTTCTGACACTACGTCATGGACGAGACGCCACTGAAGCACTCAGGTTTTTTTGGGGGTCCCCCACAGAGGCCTATACGCAGGGGATCCCCGCCCCCGTGCAGCGAGTCAGCCGGCCTCTTCTTGCACCCCGGCCCAGAACCCTGGCACCCTTCCTCGGCAGCCGCGGATGAGAAGAATCTCCCACCCGGCTCCGGCAGCTTTGACTGACAGCTCCCGGAATAGCTGTTGCGTGACGATGACTGCACACTGCTATTTCTGCGGCCGCTGGCAGCGGGGCGAGCCAGGGACTCAACGCCCGGGAGACTGCATCACCGGCGCATGCGTTCCGCTAGGCCTCCGTTTGCTGACATCACCCCAGACTCTCAAAAGAAGCCAGACGGGTCAGCTCCTGCGTGCCTTCCATACTCCCTACCGTACTACTCCGGGACAGGGGCATTGGCAGACCACTGTCCCAGAGGCCTACAGTGTCTTACACCCTGCAGGATTTCGGTTTGACACCCCTATTCTAGGCCTCACTTGGGAACGGTTTCTGGAGCTGCGTTGCAGCTTATGAGCATTCATTAATCGAGGACATAACCCGCCACCACTGTCCTCGGTCAAGCACCTTCACCAATATTTGCGAGATCCACGAAGCTGAAACACTTGGATTTCAAAGGGAGAGGAAGTGTTTGGCACGGCGGTGGTTGAACTCACATGCGGCCGACGCCCTCGTACATGCGCGTACTCTCCGATAGCGTGGCGATCTCTGCGTTGGTCAGGTTGGCGTGCTTCTTCACGCGGCTCAGCTGCTCGATCTGCAGGTCAGCCAGCTTGACCTTCTGCTGGGTGTCGATCATCTTTGCCTGCAGTTCCGCAAAGGCCTGTCAACAGCAACATGGGTACCACCTTTATTCTGCACACAAGAACAAATAGCCTTTGAAGAGGCTAACGCGCCTCTTCTGACTTTCACATTTGGTAGTCAAATTGTATGCACGTATTCAAAATAGTACTGGCATATCATCACCTCCCCAGATTTTAACTTGCGTCATAACATTATAACAAATTTGTCTTGCCATACATATGAAACTTTCTTGGTATAATGCCCTTTTATCTTTGTGGATCAATTACTGTTCATTCAATGAAAATGTCTATCTCAGACAAAAAATAATAATAATTTGCACTGGTATATCAAAATCCATAATGGCATCATGGACTTGGGCTCTTTGAAGAAAGTTAAAAAGGAAGCATGTTTAACAAGGCGTCAACAATGTGATCAGACCATGGATCAGACCAGGCAGCCAGTGGGACGGGGAAATCCTGGCCAATTAAAACCTATTTTTATACAGTCTATGATTAAAACCCTCCCTGAATCCCTGTCTGGGCAATGCTAACCCCAAATATGCACTGCCAGCCAAAATCTCAAAAGTTATGGTCGATTCCTGACAATTTAACATACCATTACACATGGAATGAGGGTTTTGCCCGGACATGACACCAGGCCAACCACTTTAAAATATCATAGAGGTGGATTAAATTATTTTTTAGTGCACGGTGACAATTGTTATTTATTTCTCTATCTGCCTTCATCACCAAGACTTGTAATTAAATTACTTCAACGAGACTGTTCAGCACTAAATCTTCTAATTTCACGTAAAATATTCTTAAGCATTATTCTAAATTATTTTTTAACCACCAACACCAAGTTAAAAATCCACAACCCTTATAATAACGTATTTTAACGAGATTTCAACGTCTTATAGGCAAGGTAAAGCGTTTAGCTTTTTGATGGGTCTTGTTCAAGTGGTCAAATAAGGCACGGGACTTGCTACATTCGCTAAGATAGCTAGTATTCTCTGAAACTTGCAGCTGTTTTCTCCTGAATTGTATGCAACAATTCAATAGAATTATGTACTTTCAAAGTTTCAGAGGATCAAACTTACTGTGCTTGGTCAACTTTTGACCATCAACTATCTGTACCCCTTGCTCTTGGGAAACGGAACAACCCCAAGTTAAAACAGTGCTTTAACCCGCTAACTATATCTAACGTAGTACATTTCGCTTTCTACAGCACAACTAGCTAACCAGCTACTTATTGATGAAGACGCATAGCCTCTTGCTAATAACTGAATTAACAAATTCAGTCATAAATATTGATGTTTTCGGTTAATATTAGCAAACGTCATTATCGTACAAGGCATAAACGTGGAGGATAGCTAACATTACCGTTGGTTTATTTCGCCACGGCAGAGCGTGCTTCTGAACATCGCTGTATGCTACTAACTATGGCTAACGTTACGCTGTCTAAATCTCCTTTCTCAGATTCCGACACCGTGTATACTAAGTCATCGTTGTTTACTTATGTACAAAGCTTTGAAAGGAAGAAGAAAGACAATCCATGAGACAGTAATAATTTACCTTTTTCAATTCTAGGTCTATGGGGGCCGCCATCTTAGAAAATGACTGCGTATGAGTATGCGCATGGGCAGGTCGGGTTTGAGGAAGTGTGTATGTTCGGTCAGTCGCACTAAAGCCTGGCAATTTATAAGGCATTGAATGTATTAAATGTAGACTATTTCATTGAAAATAATAAATAAATAAAAATTAATAATAAATAAAAATTAATAATAAATAAAAATTAATAATAAATAAAAATTAATAATAAATAAAAATTAATAATAAATAAAAATTAATAATAAAAAAAATAAAAATAAAAACTGACACCCTTTTTGGTCACAGACACACGTACCTACATTTTGTGATACATTGTGAGGCTATTCTGTGACCCCATAGCCTACAATCTTGCCTGAAATATGATTAAATGTGGAATGTAGGCTATGTTTTACCAGCCTACCTCCAAAATTATTCACAAAAGATTAACAAAAAGACTATAAAAATAAATAATGCAAGTACAGAGCTATATTTAAATTCTTAAACATGTGGGGAATATTTTACTTTATTAATGATTCAATTGAATAAACTAAAATAACTCTTTATTATTATTATAAATGTATTTCACAAAATAGCCAAGTAAGTGATGCATGTATTAATGTCCCTTTATTTCGTAGGCCTACTTTTGCAACCTCCCTTTACAAGCATAACACTGCTGAATCATTTTCAATAGTGCTTTATAAGATGAATAGCCTATGTTGGGGGTGATCTTTGATCATTCCTCCATAAAGAATTGTTCAAGATTATCCAGACTGAGGTAGAGGGCCAATATATACAGTCTGAGGAAATATAACATTGCTGTACAAGCTGCTTTTGAGTTAGGCTACTTGAAGAAATACCGCTATACCGCTATACCAGCCATTGGTCACCGGCTGGTTGGTCATCAGAAACGTCTGGTAGTATCTAAAATAACCTTCATCGCACATAAAAACTGTCTGGGCCTAAATCAAAAACATACACTAAAACTGAAATTATATATATATATTTTAAATAGTCAATTTTAATTATTGACAGGTAGCAAACAAGACTCAAACCATCACTCTGCTGACAGATACTGTTCCAGTGTAATTTACAGCTAAATATATTCCCACCACCCAATTCCCATAGGGATCCATTCAAATGCAGAGAGGTTATAGTATCACTTGTAGGAGTACCAGAAAATAAAATATCAATAGTCTTTTGATATTCCTGAGTCACAGACATCGGGAAGTCATGGCATGCAAAGGATATGCAACCAAATATTAAAAATGATTACTTTATTCTACATTATGTTAAACTGTCCAATATTTTTGATGCCCGAAATGGGGGGGGACTATGTACAAAAGGTGCTATAATTTCTAAACGGTTCACCGATATGGATGAAAATACCCTCAAATTAAAGCTGACAGTCTGCACTTCAACCGTGTTATCTCAAGTGCTAGAATAACCTCTCAAGTGCTAGAATACAGAACCAAAATAACAAAAAATGTGTCACTGTCCAATACTCACTGTATATTTGTGAATAACTTAGCTTTTTTTTTGTGTTGAAAATGTTTTTTGTTCAGATGTATTTTTTCTTTGTTTGGAGTGTGAGTACCCATTTTGTCTTTATAGCCTACAGTTAAAGCACATTTTTGTTGAGTATGGCTGAGGAGGATGATTATTATTATTATTATTATTATTTGCTTAACAGATGCCCCTATCCAGAGCAACCTACATGTAATGAACAAAACTAAAGAGCATTCCAGTAGTGAAGGGTTCTGGTGGATTCATAATGGTGCAGTTCCCTGGCATGGTTTGGTTGTACTCATACCCTTTCATGACGGTTCAATATAAATTATTGCTTAATGGTCCTGAGTGACCATCTTTATCTTATGAAGTTTATTTCCAGCACTTTCAAGATGACAATTCCTTCATCACTAGAGCATGAGTAGTCATCCAGTGATTTAAAGAGCATGACATAGACGTAATCCATGTCACAGCCTCCTCAGCCACCAGATCTGAAACCAATCGAGCATTTATGGGATCTTCTGGAATGACACCCGAGACAGCGTTTTCCGCTTCCTCCACTTGACTTGCTTGTGGAAGAGTGGTGTCCTGTTTTACACTGCAGAATTCCAGACACTGGTTGAATCTATACCATGGTGAATAGACTGTACTGTCCATGCATTGTATAACACCTTATGAAGTGTAGTGTTTCCGTTTGTGCATTAAGGATCTGTAAACAGCTTACATTTGTACGTACTACCCATGCAGTTTGGGTTAATTACTTTGCACAAGGCTACAACACTACAACAGCAGTACCCCACCTGAGATTTCAATCTGCAACATGAGCTGAAGTTCCAGTCCCTTAATATTATACTGCCACCTCCTTGACTTGTAGTTGAGTGCCTTCCTTAATGCACTGGGTGGTTTTGTCTGGTGTGTGTGTGTGTGTGTGTGTGTGTGTGTGTGAGAGAGAGAGAGAGAGAGAGAGAGAGAGAGAGAGAGATGGGTATTTTTGGGACCTGTGTATGCCTGCATATGTGTGTGTCCAGTTGTTTGTTTTGGAACTTGTAAGTAGGCCTATGTCTGCTTGGTTGTTTTTGGACCTGTGTGTGCATGAGTGAGGTGGGTTGTTTTGGGATCGGTGTCCGCAGTATTCGCTCACAGCAACTTCCCACACGCGTTTCCTGACACAACAGCACTTTTTATAAAACTCACTTATTAAGGGTATGAACAGCTGTCTGAGATAATTCTGTACTCTGTAATAACAGCCAGAGTGGGGAGCCAGACACACAAGAACTTCGGGTTCTGTGGTTAAAGTATCTCAGGTTATTTACAACAAAAATGTGATGGATGTTTTTACAGAAATAAATTTCAGCCATGCTGTTGGCTGAATATGTTTAAAAGTCTGAGTGTGTTTTTACTTTATTCAGACAGTGGGAAGGCAGATAGGGTTACAGATAGAGATGGGACCACAACGTAGAAAGTGCTATGGCACGTAATGTAACATCCAACCAGACGAGGGGGGGGGGGGTCTTGCCCAAGAGTTAGCCGCCATGTGGACTACACCATACGGCTTGCCTGAAAGCCCCAGTAACACAGTGACATTGGAACAAACCATAGGAAAGGTTTCAGCTTTTCAATCTGTGTTGGTTCAGTTGTGTTCAGAAAATCTGAGGTACAATTACATTCCCGCAGGTATAAATGGCCAGTCTTGGTGCATGCTTGTGTTCATGGTGGATTATTATCTTGTTTACTCCTCTTGAGTCTTTCAGCTGCCGCTGCCGGTGGGAGGAAGTGCTTCCTGATAGGACTTCCTGACTGACGTGGGGATTGTGGTCTCACAGCATTGCTCTCGTTGACGGCAGTCTGTTCCAGCAGTATCCCATGGCAACAGGACTAGAATGGCTATATCATCAAGGACATCTTGAGTTTTATCAGCTCTTTTGGTTTTTGTCACCTAAAACATCTGCAGCAGTAAGGACGATCAACTAAGTTTTGAGGTTTGTCTGTTTGCACATGTATTGCTGCCATGATGAAATATGTGTTGGTCGTGGTCGTTATTACATTTCCTTAGTTCATCCTGGTGCATGATGCAATATCAACGTCCATGCAAGTAACACATTTGATTACACACTGCAGGTCTTGATGAAAATGACATAGTGACACAAAGGCTGTTAAGTTTCCAGTTAAAAAAAGATTTATTTTCCATTCAGGCATAATTTCACAAAACTTCAGTTCATTCAAAGATTAGTTTTGAGAAGCCAGACTGTTTTAAATTCACATTTTATATGCTGAATTAGTTTCGCTTCACCTTTATATCACACAGCCTTTGACCAGTGGAAGAGAGATGAATTCAAGGCAATTTTTAGTGATAAAGCAAAGCATGGTTTTGTTTTGTTTCTATTTTGTGTCTCTGCCAGTCTGATATTTTACTTTGCCGCAGGTAGAACCCACTGAATGGGAATTACTATCAATGCAAAAAAGCTTTCTTACAAAAAAATTCTAACCACTGGGTCACTTATGCCTTTCCCGTATTTAATTTGAATAAATATCAACTTGGATTACTTTTCAATATAAAAATAGACAAGGACATGAATGTTAACTCAATGTTGAAGAACTGGCAGTGCATTTGCAAAACAGGCTAAGCCAGTAAAAATCTGAATAAATACCACTATACCAGAACATAAATAAATAAATAAAAATTTGGATGGTATAAATACATTTACGAGACATACAACAATGAAAATGTGTGAAAAAACAAACGAAACAACAAAAAATGAATCGTACAACACACCACATAAAGGCCACGTGACTTTCTGCTATAAAAGCACCTTTGAAAGACACCATGTCCCTGTCAAAAATGTGATGAAGAGCAGAGCTGAATTTAACCTCCTCACGCCCAACAGAGAGATGGATTGTGACTTCAGTCAGTCCATCTCATCATCTAGTTTCCCACTTTCAGACAGATCTCTGTCTTAGCTGGCCGGCAAACGTTGCAACCCCCCCCCCCCCCCCCCACCCCCCCCCACCCCACCCCACCCCAACATCCCTCTCCCGCCTCCAGTGTGTCTGTTCAGTCCGTTGGTCTGTCAGTCATTTGCGGGGCGACAGTCACATGTGCCAGACACACTTGCTATCCCCTTCTTCCCCAAACGTGTGTTCCTCTTGACACTTCTCCATTTTTAGCATTTTTGAGGTAGAATTTCCATCTCCTTTGGCTGAAATAAAGAACGCAGTGGACAGGCCATTAAAAGACCCAACAGAGCACTACGGAAAATAATTTTACTCTGGTAGTAGCACAGTTTCTAATGATTTTACTCTGGTAGTAGCAGTTTCTAATGATTTTATTCTGGTAGTAGCACAGTTTCTAATGATTTTACTCAGGTAGTAGCACAGTTTTTAATGAGTTTACTCTGGTAGTAGCACAGTTTCTAATGATTTTACTCTGGTAGTAGCAGTTTCTAATGATTTTACTTAGGTAGTAGCACAGTTTCTAATGAGTTTACTCTGGTAGTAGCACAGTTTCTAATGATTTTACTCTGGTAGTAGCAGTTTCTAATGATTTTACTCAGGTAGTAGCACAGTTTTTAATGAGTTTACTCTTGTAGTAGCACAGTTTTTAATGATTTTACTCTTGTAGTAGCAGTTTCTAATGATTTTACTCTTGTAGTAGCACAGTTTCTAATGATTTTACTCTTGTAGTAACACAGTTTCTAATGATTTTACTCTTGTAGTAACACAGTTTCTAATTATTTTACTCTTGTAGTAGCACTGTTTTTAATGAGCTTACTCAGGTAGTAGCACAGTTTTTAATGAGTTTACTCTTGTAGTAGCACAGTTTCTCAGGGTTATTGGAACTCACCTTTCTCTCCTGCTCTTCAGTGGTGTGAGGTCATTCCCAATTTGACCTTTTCTTCACTCTCAACATCATATTCACCTTGTTTGTGGAACCTGAAACAACAGAGGATTTAGGCCCTCTGTCCTGGAACCTTTCCTACCAAGAAGAAGAGGGGCTTCAAACGTTGAGTTTCATCAGACAAAATGAAGAAAAATAAACTGGACCGTTTACACGTAATACAATACAGGCTTTATTGAAAATGACATAAGTGTTCCATTTTTTACGACAAATGACCTGAAACATTAGCAGTGGGCACTTTTAGTGCAGGAACTGGTTTTCTGACCTGAGTGCCAGGAGAATGCCGATGATGGTCAGGCAAATTAAGGACAGGACCACAGCCACCACAGCCAGCGCAGTTGTTCGGTTATAGCTGCCTTCCTCTTTCGACACCGGCAAACTGAAGAGGTGACACCGCTCGCCGGAGAACCCCGCTATACAGCTACAGAAGGAGAGAAAAAGAGAGGGACGTGTTTTCAGTTTTTAATACAGGCTTCCAGGTGAGATGGGACAAGGAGAGACTGAGTGAGAAAGAGAGACTGAGAGGGAGAGAGAGACAAAGAGAGACACACAGGAGAAAAGAGGCAGACAAGTACTAAAGCAATAATTTAAAATGTAGAGAGTGGGTGGGAAAAAGAGAGAGAGATTGAGAATGAGAGAGATTTTGAGTTTGCAGCATGCACATCTAGATATACAGGTGAGACTACAGACAATACAGGGGGAAAATAACCTACTCATACCTAGCAGCACCATCACTATCATTGCTATTGTGCTATTAGCCAGGTTTGACTAATGGCTTCTTGTTTTGCATTTCTTTGTCATTCAGTATATATATTTTTTGGTTTGGCTAAACATACCTGTATGCCATGTCAACAAACCACTTCATTTTAACTGAGAATGAACTGGAAAAAGTATGAAACGCGTCTGAAGACCACAAATGCTGGCAAATGTGCAGTCATGACAAAGGGAGGCGGATGGATATTTAATGTATTTATGGTGGGACGTTGTGAGAGTGACCGATATGAAGTCAGACACACTTTCGGAGGACCGGCTGGGCCAACACAAGCATCAGACCAGATGTACATTCATAGCAGAGCTACCCAGTCCAAGACATGTCTCTCAGCCGGCAAAGGGAAAAGGTTATTTTTACATTGTCACCCCCCCCCTCTCTCTCTCTCTCTCTCTCTATTTCCCCCTAACAGTCCCCCTGGGATCACTGCAGAGTAAACAGCCTGAGCAACAGTCTGTATGAACCAGAGAGGAACCAGTGCAGTCCACAGGTGCATTCTGGGAAGGTCTGTTTAAGGTAGCCTCTAAAGTTCTGGTTCCCAACTTTCTAAGCCTAAGACCCACTTAATGAGTGAATACACTCTGCAAAACACACCATATTAAAATGTAGTCTAACATCTTCAAAGATGAAACTGAAATATTTTTTTACATAATGCCAAATAAACTGCATCTATGCTGCGACGCAGATAACAAGCACAATGTGCAATTTTATGGCCGGCTGCCAATGTCAATGGAAAGAGTATTATTTACAGTGTTATTTTTGACAGATATATTTTGTGACCCACCTCAACCCCCTCCCATGACCCACCAGTGGATTTCGACCCAGTTTTGAAACCACTGCTCTATGGTACTCAATCACCCTCTGGAACTCTCAGTGGATTGTCACAACATTGTCCTGCCAGACCACAGTGGCTTTCATCAAAACACTCGCGGGTGCCAAACAGCTTAACTGCAGGCACACACACACACAAACATACAGTTCACTCCAAAAGTGTTTGGACAGTGACACATTTCTTGTTGTTTTGGCTCTGTACTCCAGCACATTGGATTTGAAATGGACCAGTGCCTATGAGGTTAAGGTGCAGACTTTCAGCTTTAATTTGACGGTTTTCACATCCATATCGGGTGAATTGTGTAGCAATTGTTTACACATAGTCCCCCGTTTTAGGGCAACAGAAGTAATTGGACAAATAAACATAAAATTAAATAAAGTAAATCATATTTAATATTTGGTTAATATTTGGTTGCATATCCTTTGCATGCTTTGACTTCCTGATGTCTGTGACCCTACAACATCAAAAGACTCTTGATATCTTATTTTCAGGTACTCTTACAAGCCATACTATTACCTCTCTGCATTTGAATGGATCTCTATTAGAATTGGGGGGTGGGACTAGATTAAGCTGTAAATTACACAGGAATAGCATGGAACACATGGTTGGCCAAATGGCTCTAAATCATCAAGGGTCTGAGGTATCAAACGAGCCTCAAACCATCACTCAGCTGCCAGATATGCAGTAGATATGGATGGATCGCTTTAAGGGTTGTTTCTCCTGACTCATTTTCCTATTGAACTCTATGGAATATAAATCAGAAAGAAAAAAGAAGCCATAAAAGAAGCAATAAAGTTACTTCATTAAAATATACATTTTGTACTGTGATATATTTTCTAGTTGTACTCATTTGTAGCTACACTTGGGGTTAATGTTTGGGTTTGTTTTGCCAGTTGAGCTCCATTCAACTTCAGTAGAGAGAAGAGACTCACATGCAGGATGGAGCGTGTAGGTCCTTCAGGTACTGACAGACGCCATGAATGCAGAAATCCTTGTACTTCCTTAGACAGGGGTTCCTCTTCCTGCCTTTGCCCTTCTTCTTACCCTTTCCTTTTTTCTTCCTCTCAGTACTCAGAACGACGGACGGGTCCTTCGGTTTGGTGGAAAATGCAACTAAAGCGACAACAAAAAGCCACATCTCAACCTCTACACTATCGATACCGTTGCCGAAGCACGCGTTGGAGCACATGCAAACACCAACGATGATGCTTGGTCGGTTGAGCCTGGAGCAGTGATGTTGTGCTAAAAAAAATCTATGCTTCGTGGTGAATGCTCTGTGTAATTTTTCATATATGCAATAATTAAATGAGTTTACGCTCCCAATTCACTGAAAGGCCTGTGATTGCCGTTACTGCCCTGCGCAACAACTAAACATTCTGTTGACATTCAGTCATTAATCAAAACATAAACTCATTGTAGACCGAGTAGACTATGTTGCCTCGCTACTGGATTACCAATGCAACAGTTTTTTTCCCTGAGAAAACCAAGATTATTATTGCTCAAACAGTTCTGCATGCTTACATTTTCAACTCCGAAGTAAACCACTATCTTTCTGCTATTCACTCAATTTCCTCATACCAAAGGATTATAAATCTGGCCGATATCCCTCATAAAATCTAGCTCCATCAAAAAATCATGTAATTTAAAAAAAAATCATATCAGTAGCATGCTTAAATAGCTGAATAGTGTCACTGTTTTATTTTGCATCATAATAATTCTAGATGATTTAATTACATTTACAAACTTCAAAAACTGGCTAACATATTAGGCTACGCAATAGCATCATTTCAGATCGCATTCAAAATATATACATTGCCTTTCTTTTAGCTACCTCTGGGGAGTTCGAGTCCATAATCCCCAGATAGATAATCCTCTTCCTCCTCTTCGTCATAGTAGTATTCATCCTCATTACCGTATTCCACGTCTCCATTATCTTCCATGCTATTGATTTCATTGAGTGCGTGCAGAAGATCTATTACCGCAGTCTGCGCCGGTTTGGCGCTCTCATAGCTGTCAACAGAGGCGCTGCTGCCCAATCTGGACACCACTGGAAAACCAAGACAACATGTTATTTCATTTGAAGAATGAGACGTCACCTTAGACAAATATCTAGCATTCAACACAATTAATAAATCATTAATTGTGCAAACTCTACATAATCAGACGCTCTTAATAAATGGAGACTTATTAAAAAATTGCGACTTGTAGCTAATCAAAAGTAAAAATCTTAATACGAGGAAACTTGAGTATGCACATTTCTGAAAAGTGGGTACACGTTTATATTGTTGACTATTTGCTGGTGACATTTCAGAACCTGCTCATACTCAAAGGTTATTTCTGAAACTCGAGTAGATAACCTAGCTAACATAGGCTACTATTTTGACACACAAAACGAGACGTTAGAGTATTAACACACAACATAGGCTATGCCATGATCATGAACTATTCTATACTTTCGCATAGCCTATTTTTGACCTGGGTCTTATTTTAAAAACCGTCGTTCAAATGACTTAATGAAGTCATCTTAAGCCAGTTCAAGTAGGATTGCCGACATTTTCAGAAGTTCAGAAATTATTAGACTACTATGCTATAGCTCTGCATTAAGTTTCCCCGACCAGTAATTCAAACAAAACGTCTCCCTCGTTGTCTCTCCGTTTTTCTTTTTCAAGTCCAAGAATGAAAGTGGAGAACCCAACGAGGCGACATATGGCCTGAGTTGAGTTAGCTTGGCTGCTATCGTATGTCTTTGCGCTTACCGAATCCATGGGCAATTACGAGCGCAATCCGCAGCAGCTTCATATTTCTAGTTTTAAAAAATGATATTGCCTAATAAGAAAACTGAGTTCCAGATGTATTTCCCGTTGCTGGAAGAAAATGCCGCGTGTGCCCGTTCGTCTTAAATTCGGTGTCAATATCCTCGCCCAGTCTGTACTGCTGCAGGGTGCGGTGCGTCTGTTTGGTTGCAAGCTTCGCGTTCGACTGCGAATGTCAACCCCAGCCTGACACGGGACGTTGAAAAGAGCACTTCACAGCTCTCCTCGAGCATTTATATATAAGCTGTCAGTGAATTATGACCACGCCTCGATGAAATATTCTGCAACAACAATGTACCCTATTAAAGGTAGGCTAGCCTACTGGAAATGAAATTCTCTGCGAATAGCTATACTGTAGTTTTAAGGAAAATAGAAGCGCTGATTCTTAGCCTACTTTGCATTTGGTTCCACTTGCAATCTCGATGTCGATCGCCGTAGATTCTCGATTCAATCGTTTTGGACCATAAACACCACTGAAGTTCACTAATTCCAGTTTGAAGCTTAACATTAAAATAGTAGGCTAAGCAAAATATATTAGCCTATCTCAAGAAAAATAGAAAAAATGTTTAAATTTAGCTACAGCTTACAAAGAACACATAAACCTTCTAAATCAAAATTATTGAGCATTTATTTTCCTGGAAGATGCATTTTGTCCTTTACCTACTGGAAATGTGAAATAGACAAAACTTTTGTCTAATGAGCCGGACAGACTAAAAATCTCGAAAGTTAAAACTATTATTAAATCAATGTGAATTCGCTAAGGTAAGATGCTGTACCAGAGTATACCGAGTAGAGTTGTTCCAAAAATAAAGCTTGGGGCTATTTCCACACTGTAATACATAGAGTGATCTGATCATTTTTAACGATTTGTTTTATCCGTCGACACCACAATTGCGCGCCCGCACACACCACTGTACGCGATGTAAATATCACTCCTTTCCCCCTAATTTGATGAGCATTTTGGAGAGCGATGCATTTTTTTGCAACTAGTGCTAATTCGATTTCTCAATATCTGTATTTATTGATATTTAATTTAAATAATTTTAAATAGTTGTTTTAATGTATTTGATTTTTAGTTTCTTGACAAGCATGAACATGTCTCAACAAGTTTCAGATCAATATTTACGGTGCATAGAAGGCACATTGAGCTATGCGCTCCCCCCACTGCCAAATGGTCGTCTACCGGCATCTAGTGGAAAAACTGAAACCGCGGGCTTCAAATCGGTTAGACTGGCTTGTAGAGCATAGGCTATAACCTATTGTAGCATATATTCTGAAGCTTTATAATAAAAGTCGCTGCATATATGATAAATTCCTATTCTTCTATAAAGTTAACTGAGGAAATACCGTTATTGATAATACATTTTTCTAATAACAATAGCCTAACAATTTTATTCGTGGGCGGCAGTGTAGTATAATGGTTAAGGAACTGGGCTTGTAACCGAAAGGTTGCAGGTTCGATTCCCAGGTAGGACACTGCCGTTGTACCCTTGAGCAAGGTACTTAACCTGAATCGCTTCAGTATATATCCAGCTGTATAAATGGATAATATGTTAAAAAAAAATGCTAAAAAGATGTGTAAGTCGTTCTGGATAAGAGCGTCTGCTAAATGCCTATAATGTAATGAAATGCTTTTCAGAAGCATAAACAAAATTAAGGTAAAATTAGCACAGCATTAAAACGGAAAAGCGAAACTTAAAATACACTATAAAATAGGAATAACATAAGAAAATATTAAAATAAAAGGCTAATCTAAAACAATGCGCTTTTAGAAGAGACTTTTTGAAACTGTCCACTGTCTGTGCCTTTCTTACAGGAAGTGAATTGGGAGGAAAGATCCATCACCTTTAGTTTTTAGTCTGGAGCACAATAGCACAACTAATAGGCCTAAAGTAATATAGGGCAGGCTATTATAATTAATATTTGGACAAATAGGCTATCGCACACAATTTTTTTATTTCCATTCAAGTTAGTTACAATTTTCAAACTTTAGTTGCAAATGTCCGTTAGAAATTAACACTTGTGCTCTTGTTCTCGCACTATATGCTTTATGGATGAATTGCATAGGCTATTTATTGTATTGTGCGTTTACTGTCGTATTTGTACGAGCCACAGCAAGATTAAATCAGAAGATTCAGATGTCAGAAGGGCAAACAAGGTCAAAAATACATCGCACGCAAATAAAAGTAGTTAATGAGGAACAGATACCCTTAAATTGCTGATAGATTACACGGTTAGTGTGAGTATAGGCTATACATGGAGGATGCAAGTTCAGTCATAGTAAACAAATCACACCCCTCCACTCACATTCTAGCATAATCTAAGTGTACTTTTGTAATGACAACATAGGCATTTCCAGTATTGCTATGTTGAAAGTCATGGCAGGACAGAAACATAGCAAACTGATGAAATAATTACAAATTTAAAATCCCAACGCTGATAGGGCTATGGGGCCAAATGTTAAAAGGAGTTTCTTTAAAGATGGAATTTCAGTGTCTCTGTAGTCCCTGCTTGTGCTTGGATATACAGTTGAAGTCGGAAGTTTACATACACTTAGGTTGAACTCATTTTTAACCACTCCACAGATTTCATGTTAGCAAACTAGTGTTGTCAGTTAGGACATCTACTTTGTGCATGACAAGTAATTTTTCCAACAATTGTTTACAGATTATTTCACTTTTAATTTACTATATCACAATTCCAGTGTGTCAGAAGTTTACATACACTAAGTTGACTGTGCCTTTAAATTTTTAATATTTGGTCTCATATCCTTTGCATGCCATGACTTCCTGATGTCTGCGACCCAACAACATCAAAAGACTATTGATATCTTATTTTCTGGTACTCTTACAAGCAATATTATAACGTCTCGGCATTTCAATGGATCTCTATTGGAATTGGGTGGTGGGACTAGATTTAGCTGTAAATTACACTGGAACAGTGTGGAACACATGGTTGGCTAAATGGCTCTACGTCATCAAGGGTCTGATGTATCAAACGAGCCTTAAATCATCACTCTGCTGCCAGAAACACAGTAGATATGGATGGATAACTTGAAGTGCTTCTTCTCCTGACTTATTGTTCCAGTTCAATAGGAAAATTTGTCAGGAGAAACAAACCTTAGTGATCCATCCATATCTACTGCATATCTGGCAGCAGTGATGGTTCGAGGCTTGTTTGATACCTCAGACCCTTGATAACTTAGCCATTTTACCAATCATGTATTCCATACTGTTCCAGCATAATTTACAGCTAAATCTAGTCCCACCCCCCAATTCCTATAGAGAGCCATTCAAATGCAAAGACGTTATAGTTTCGTAGTTTCGCTTGTAAGAGTACCAGAAAATAAGATATCGAGTCTTTTGATGTTGGGTAACAGACATCAGGAAGTCATGGCATGCAAAGTAAATGCGACCAAATATTACAAATTTAAAGGCAGAGTCAACTTAGTGTATGTAAACTTCTGACCCACTGGAATTGTGATAGTGAATTAAGTGAAATAATCTGTAAACAATCGTTGGAAAAATTGTCATGCACAAAATGTCCTGACTTGCAAACACTATAGTTTGCTAACATGAAATCTGTGGAGTGGTTAAAAATTAGTTTTAATGACTTCAACCGAAGTGTATCTAAACTTCCGACTTCAACTGTATCCTTGAAAAGCTTCAGCCTTGGCACCACCACCTGAAACCAGTCCCATGATCCCCCATTTCCACAGGCGCATGACTACAAATCTGCAGTGTGTGTGTGTGTGTGTGTGTGTGTGTGTGTGTGTGCACGTGTGGGGGGTTGGGGTTATGTCGATCTACATTATGGATTTGTTGAAGATAGCACCTTACCTCAGTTGTTTAGTAAACTTTCCCCACATAACACCTTCTCAATGCAATGGCCATTATATCAATTTACAGAACACTACAGTTGACTTAACATTTAATAAGATGTTCAGGACTAGTATATCTCGCTATATGAAATAAAAAATGACACTCATCCACTGCAGTAAACACACACGCATCCAAGCGACATGTTTATTTACTCTGCGCAATACAAGAACCACAAACAAAATAAAACATGTAACAGAGGGACAAGAACTTCCATTACAACAGAAGAAATGATTAAAATGATTTTTGCTGTTTGTATTGCTTCTGAAGTACATTCACCCCGCCCCCATCCACAAAACATGTAACTTACTCGTTCTCCCCTCAATTTGTTTTTATTTTTAAATTTTTTTAAAAAGGCAATTCAAACTTGCTCATTCATAATATAAAACCCAAGTTCACACGAGATGAACGGTCATTAGCCTCAATAAAGGACAGTGGAAATGTTTGTAAACCCAGAAAAAAAAAAAAAATAAAAAAAAAATGTCACATGTTGATTATATTTACAAAGCATGTTTGGTTCATGCACTTTACAGGGACGACACACTCGCACAGGCCTGAACTCGACCCATCATTACCTACAGGCAGAATGTACAGGGACTAACCCCCCCCAAAGGTTTCAACTTACTCTATAAAAAAAGAAAGAAAAAAAAAGATTCTATAAACACATGGAAATTCAGTCTATGGGGGAGTTGATGAAAACTATTGCCTGTCAACTTCAACGTAGACCCTCCCCCTTGTCTCACAGGAGTAGAAAACATTGTTTTTGAACCTCCCCGACCCACCCTCTGTACAGGATCTTTGCACCCCCCCCCCCCCCCCCTCCCAACACAAAGCAAAAAATAAAAAAACAGTAGCTCAAGGGGACCCCTTTATCTTCAGTGCTGGTACTCCCAACAGCACACCGCACACCCTCCCACCCCACCCCACCCCCCCCGCCTCCTCCTCCTCCTACATGCCCCACCCAGCACCCATACTCATACTGCCGTTCAGTCCGTTCATGCCCACGGAACCTCGGCTGCCGCCGCCATAGTAACTGCTGTTCATTCCGCTCTGATTACCTGACAGGAGAGAGAAATACTCACTTTAGGACCTTTATATCACTGATGTCATCTCACTGACAATCTTAATGATGTCATGCTAGAGGGTTCCTTTCAACAACAACCAAATCATTTAAAAAAATGAACATTCACTAAATAACTGGTGGAGACACAGGCTGCTTAATGATCTATAGCAGTGGTCTCAAACTCCAGTCCTGGAGGGCCGCAGTCTCTGCTGGTTTGTGATTTCCTTTAAATCAGAAGCCAATTTAAAACAGAAGCCTTGGAAACAAGGTGTTCAGTTGCTTTAGACAATCAGTGACTTAAATTAAGCACTTAAGTGCAGGAACGCAACCAGCAAACACTGTGGCCCTCAAGAATTTCAGTTTTAGATCTGATCTATAGCAAGCTTCTTAGAGTGTTGTGTTGTGTGTTGCATACCAAGGGTAGAGATATGCTGTCCACAGGTCCAGCCGTATTAAGTGCTGCTGGCGTACAATATGCCGAGCACAGAGCCGTTTAAGAAGGAAAATCGCAGTTTCAACAGCGGTTGCTTTTTTTCTGGATGCGATTGAGTGTAAAATACAATATGGAGTCAAAACGGCATTGGCAGAGTTAACACGCATAACTACACCAGTTTAACCACCTTAAAATGTGGGAACCCAGTCGAGGGGTTGGGAGAAAATGAAGCCCTTTACTGGTGCCCGGTAAAGATTATGACCCCTGCGCACGCTTGCCAGCCCTGAGGGGGAGCTGATACTCACTGTAGTCACTGTAGCCCCCCATGCCCGTCTGGCTGCTGTACCCTCCACTGTAGCCAGTGCTTAGCTGCTGGCTGCTGGGCCCATAGGTGGACTGGTTGGCTGGGGAGAAAGCAAATGGCTTTTTATCTCAGAGGAGCAGTCCGACATCACAGGGTACGCACATCTTACAAAGGTATGCAGTTACAGGCAGACTGCCCCCACTTGTCACTGTGGGATACTACCTCACCTCCACACCTCCGCACCCCTCCGTGTAAAGCAGTGTTCCCCAACCCTGTTCCTGGAGATCTACCGCCCTGTAGGTTTTCATTTCAACCCCAACTTGTCACACCTGATTCTAGTAATTAGCAGCTCAATGAGATCTCTAGCTGTTGAATGAGGTGTGCTTTGTTAGGGTTGGAGTGAAAACCTACAGGACGGTAGACCTCCAGGAACAGGGTTGAGGACCACTGCTGTAAAGGGTGGGGGAAATTAGGGAGACTCACCCATAGCTCCCATCATCTGGCTGCCGTAGGACCCGTTGTTTCCTCCCGAGGTGGAGTTCAGGAACAGCTCAACATAGCGGTGCTCTGGAGGGGAAGCAGTTGCCAGGTCAGTCAGTGCCCTCACCAGTTAAGTGCCCTACACCCTACCCGTCCGTGCGGGGAAAGCACGCTCCAAACTCACGCATGTTGGCCTTGTCCTTGGACATGGCGGCGACGGCGTCCTCATGGGTGGCGAACTCGACGTCGGCCTCGCCCGTGACTCGTCCATCGGGACCGATCTCGATGTGCACGCGCACCGGGTTCAGAGGAGAAAAGAACTAGCCAGGGAACAGGGGGTGGGCGCATTAATCCTCCTGGACACGCTAACGTGCGTGCGTGCAAATGACATCTGTGCTACAATTGTATCAACCAATCAGAGCCGCCCACTTTATAGATGACAAATCTACCCCACAATGTTCATTTTTTGTTTTTAGAAATGTTCTATCCATGGAATTACAGGAACTAAATCCCTCGAAACACCAACCTACAGAATGTGCTGTGAAACACTGGGAACAAGAACAATACTGTAATGCGCAGTGTTATATGTACAAATATACACCTTCTCAGCGTTTTATTACATTAGACATATTCTACAATAGATTGAGTTCATTTTTTGTCTCAAAATTCTACACAAAATAGCCAATAATGACAAAGTGAAAACAGGTTTAGACATTTGTGCTAATTTATTAAAAATCAAAATGTAAAATATCATAAGTACACAAGTGTGCACACCCTTTGACATGACACCCAAAAGTGAGCTGAGGTGCATTTTATTTCCACTGACACTGCTTGAGATGTTTCTACAACTTAATTGGAGTCCACCTGTGATAAATTCAATTGATTGGACATGATTGGGGATTGCCAACACCTGCCTATATAAGGTCCCACAGTTGACAGTGCATGTCAGAGCAAACTCTAAGCCATGGGGTCAAAGGAATTATCTGCAGACCTCAGAAACAGGATTGTGTCAAGGCATAGATCTGGAGAAGGGTACGGAAAAATCTCTGCAGCTTTACAGGTCCCAAAGAGCACAGTGGCCACCATCATTCGTAAATGGAAGAAGTTTGGAACCACCAAGAATCTTCCTAGACCTGGCCGCCCGGCCAAACTGAGCAATCGGGGAAGACGGGCCTTGGCCAGGGAGGTGAGCAGGGACCCGAGGGTCACTCTGACAGAGCTCCAGCGTATCCTTGTGGAGATGGGAGAACCTTTCAGAAGATCAACCATCCAGGCAGCACTCCACCAATCAGGCCTTTATGGTAGAGTGGCCAGACGGAAGCCCCTCCTTAGTAAAAGGCACATCACAGCCCGCTTGGAGTTTGCCAAAAGGCACCTAGAGGACTCTCAAACCATGAGAATCAAGATTCTCTGGTCTGATGAAACCAAAATGGAACTTTTTGGCCTGAATACCAAGCGTGACGTCTGGAGGAAACCAGGCACCGCTCATCACCTGGCTAATACCATCCCTACAGTGAAGCATGGCGGTGGCAGCATCATGATGTGGGGATGTTTTTCAGCAGCGGGAACGGGGCGACTAGTCCTGATAGAGGGAAAGATGAATGCAGCTAAGTACACCGAGATCCTTGAAGAAAACCTGCTCCAGAGCGCTCTGGACCTCAGACTGGGGCGAAGGTTTACCTTCCAACATGACAACGACCCGAAGCACACAGCCAAGAGAACAAAGGAGTGGCTTCGGAGAAAGTCTGTGCATGTCCTTGAGTGGCCCAGCCAGAGCCCAGACCTGAATCCAATTGAACATCTGTGGAAAGAGCTGAAAATGGCTGTGTACCGACGCTCCCCATCCAACCTGACGGAGCTTGCAAGGATATGCCAAGAGGAATAGGTAAAAATGTCCAGACACAAGTGTGCCAAGCTCGTAGCTTCTTTCCCAAGACGCCTTGAAGCTGTAATTGCTGCCAAAGGTGCAGCAACCAAGTATTAGGCTAAGGGTGTGTACAGATATGTAACCCCTAAATAACCAATTTTTGTCAGTAAAATAAAATTGCATATTTTCTAAAAACCTGTTTTCATTTCATCATTATTGGCTATTGTGTGTAGATGTTTGAGGCAAAAAATGAACTCAATCTATTGTAGTATAAGTCAACGTGGAGAAGGTGAAAGGGGTGTGCAGACTTTCTGGCTTGACTGCACGTGTGCGCATGTAGAGTGTGTGCCTGGAGCGTGCGTGCATTCATGTATACATGTATGTATGCGTGCATGCGTTAGTGCGTGTGCACACTCACGCTGTAGATGTCAGTCTCTGTGGCGCGGTACGGAAGTCCCCTCATGTGAACGCAGTGGCCTGTTGTGCTCTGGAAGGAGGAGCCGCCATCGCCATAGCGCCCGTCTGACACACCTATGGGAACAGAGAGGAGGAGGACAGGAAGTGAGCTCATTTATAGCGCATCGATAAGTGGCAAAAAAAAGGTGGAAGACATACGAGGGATGAGAGGCAGGGAGGAAGGAAGAAGAGCAATAAAATGAACAACACACCCTCACCTCCGCCGTAGCTGCCACGGCGCATCCTGTCGAAGGAACCCCCGCGGCCCATGCTGTTGTAGCCCCGCCCGCCTCCGGGCCGGTCGTAGGGGCCGGGCCGCTGCATGCCCATGGGCTTACGGGGGGGCTCGTAGTGTGTCCGCACCTCCGCCCGGCTACTCTTGAAAATCTCTATATACCTAAGAGCACACAGACTGCGTTAGAGCAGGGGGCAGGGCCAAAGCATCGCTAATCGCAACAATTCAGCAACAAATTACCTATATCCACTGCCAGCCAAGCTGTTCTTAAACTGCCCTTATCCATTACAGCAGGTCAAAGGAATGGGTCTGTTGTCTAACAAAATAGAACTAAACCTTGCAAGTTAGTCTTTATAATACAAGTACTGTAATGAAGTCACCATTCAAAACAGGCAATATTTTTGCAAGGTTTAGGGCAAAAACACAGGTCACATATATTGACAGACCTTCATATTTTGAAGATGCAGAGTAAATGTAACTTTTCTTATGGTTACCAGGAAATTAGCTTGAGCATCAGGTTTACAGTCTGTTGCATCTTCCTGACCATGCAGGACAGTGATGTTTCCTGTGGTACCGGTCCCTGTCGACCTCTCGGGTCGTATCGGAGCGTTTACCTGTGACTGCACGATCCAGACCCCCGTGAAGAGTGGACCTCTTGGAAGTTTTTACACCTGTGTGTCTCCTGTACGTCTGCATGAGGTTTAGTGATGAGCGATTGCCTTCCTATGTCCGACTGTTTTTTTCTACCGCCTCGAGTTTAAAGGATAGGTTTGGCATTTTTGAACCCAGGACCTATCTTCAGATAGTCTTGGATGATCATGAAGTGTAGAAACCAGAATTTCACTTATTTAGACTTGAGTTTGAAACCCCTTTGCTGCATCCTCAGTATCCAACTTTCCTTTTAAACTGATAATTGGTCGCAACCTGTTTTCATTCATCTGGCTATATCTGACGATATTGAGCATTATGTGAACATAATTAATGCGCTTAGACTCATTTAATAATGTCAACATTGAAGCTCTGTAGATGGACTCATTTATTTTATACTTTTATTTTTAAATAGTAATTACAAAATACCAGTAATGACGGTGTGGAGATAACTACACCGGTATAACCCACGAGTATGCCACCGGTCAAATGAACACCGCAAAAGCTTAAGGGGGAGTGGGGCCAATTGTTAAGCAGTAACAATTAAAACCAGTCACTCGTTTCCAAAGAACCCGGATGGTAACGCAAATGTCATGGTATTCAGGTGCCGTAATGAAATTTTGTACAAGGTGGAACCATCTGTCAATGTGCACCCAAGGACACAATTTTAGCTTAGAACATGTGATGCTTCTAACCAAATAATTCACCTTCAATTTGTCCATGAAAAAGCAAAGCATTTATTTCACAACACCCGACGATTAAGACGTCAAAGGGACTGATTGACGGGTCTATGATTACCAACTCAATTCACTCCTCCAAGACATGCTGATTTCGTGTGACACTCAAAACAAATTGGGCATATTCTCAGAAAACCTGTCTCGAGACCACAGCTCCACATGGTCTCTACACCTACTCATTCAAGTCTGTTCGAATGTATGGTCCACCTTCAACAAATGCAAAGTGTACTCAGATTAGAATTTTGGTTACACCAAGTACCTTTCTCCTATTCAACTGCCTCGCATATTCGGAAGAAGCAGGGGGCAATCGCTCAGCACTAATTTTAGACTCCACATTCAGGCTGAATAAGTAGGGCTTTTTACGTAGCTCCTATGGGTCTTTGTCCTTTAACGGTGCCTAACATATTTAAACAAGCACTTGTCTGTTTGTTCGGAACATTGTCAAGGTTAACCGTATTAACAAGAAAAGGAAGTTTCTTCAGAACAGGTAAGTCTTAAACTTAAACTAAAAATCTAGAGTGCTCCAAAGGCTCATCATAAACAGTTACATTACATTTTAGACACTCAGCGGAGGCCCCTATACAGAGCAAATTAAAAGTATTAGATGTTCAATAAATGCATGCAACGTCAATCACATTTCAAGTGCTTACACCATTCAAAACTATGTTATCTGTCAGCTTTAAACATTTAAACTTTTCATCTTTGTTTTTGACTTCTTATGCACTATACCTCTGACAGGATCACATGTGCAAAGGATTACTGCAACACTTTACAACCGAGCGGTCAATTAGATATTAAATTTCAGTGGCTGGTACAGAAGAATCTGAAATAATGTAATGCTTGTTAAATGTGTTGTTGCATTAAGGACAAAGCACCATAGGGGTTTGGACTGAAGAGCCCCCATTTTTTGTGTGAGAAACTGTACTCCTTAGTTCCCATAATGCTTATGCATGACCTGCTGTGTGTGGTCGTGTGTGTATATAACAAGAATGTGTCTTTGAAATGCACCATTACCGTGAGTTGAGTAGGTGTCTGTTTGCAGTAGCAGGTGTGTACCATAAGAAAAGCGGCTTTTTCCAGCGAAACCAACCAACCAACCATCCCCACCTGTGCCCTATTCTTTCCTTGTGTTTCTTTAGAGCCTTTTCAGCTATATCCTGTGACGCAAACTGCACGAAGGCCTCCCCCGTACTCCTCCCCTGGAAGTCCACCGGCAATGTTATCCCATTTGGCACGATTTCCAACCCTTCAACCCAAGGACAGATAACCCCAGCGGGGGACATATTAAATCACATGCCCAATCACATCGTTTCTCTTTCTCTAATGTTTGCTTTTTCTCTTCTTTAAAAAAGAAAAAATGAATAAAAGTTAAAAGCACTAAAAAACAAAACCTTAAAACATGCATACCAGGTAAGAGCTTGACTTGTCTTTATTTGGGAGTGTTGCTGTAGTCTGGGGGACATGGCGGGAGGAGAGGGGGGTGGGAATGGGTATGAAGTGAGCTCTGGAGAAATGGCTACATTTTTAGATGTGTCTGTTTTAACATTTACATAAGGGATGTGCTACTCCAAGTATGTATGTGTGTGTGTGTGTGTGTGTGTGTGTGTGTGTGTGTGGGGGGGGCTACTGACACAGAAGGTCTCCAGCGCGCCTCTGACTGCATGAACACGGTCAAGGCTGTCTGGTATGTACTGCATCCAGACGAGACAAAACGGGCATGCTGGATCCAAATTTGATTTCACAGAAACGATGGGGATGGGGGGAGGGTGGGTGGTCGGAATTTTAGATGAATTAGAGGTTTGTTCAGGATAAACACAAAACAAAACCCAAAAATATAAAAAATTAAATTAAATAAAAAAAAAAAAAATAACTGAAAAAAAAACTACATGCAGTAAAATGAAAATATCCCAGCACATAATTCATAAAGAAAACCACTCAACGTTCCGACAGGAAGTGAGCTTCAGAGAGGAAGCGGGGGTGGCGGGGATGGGAGAGGGCGGGGGTGGCTGGGAAGGGAATAGGTCCAGGCGTACCTGAGAAGAACTGGACGATCTCCTCCTTGCTGCATCCGAAGGGGAGTCCGCGGAGCCTCACCAGTCCGTCCCCCTCAGTCTCGGGGCAGTTGGGACCCGTGTGCTTCATCACCCAGTCCATCTCCACGTTGTTGGACTTGAACACTGCAACAAGTAGGGGACACACCACATTATAACATACCCGACTGCATCAAAATTGACAAATAAACCTGAGAACCAATGCACGTGAATGAATACACTCGAGAAGAGGCAATACAGCAGTTCAGCGATCTTCATTCCTGCATCCCGGAGAGCCGCGGGGTTTGCTAGTCTCGTTTTCACCTTGACATCAGCAACCAATTCAGACCCAAGAAACCAGGTGAGGCGAGTTTACTGTGTCATCGACTACTTCAATTGATCGATTAAGTGCCGAGTAACAACAAAAACCAGCAGACCCTGCAGCTCTCCAGGGTCAGGAATGAAGATCTCTCCTGTAGTTTGAAAGAAAAGGGCCAGGAAATACACACATACCTTCTACATATCTGTGACCCATCGTCTCTCGATCTTTCTTGACGGCGATCTTCAGGTCATCATCTGACTCGAGCTCTACAAAGGCCTCCCCGCTGGGCCTGCCTTCGCGGGTATACGTGAAGTGGATATTTGTGCCATTATTCGCGATTTTGCAATCTGGAACGCAGACGGTAAATACGTATCACAAGTCAACGAGCAAAGAGACCTTTTTGGATGGGAGAAGAAACATCCAGGAGTAATGAACCCCACTTTAGCAGGATGAAAACACGTAGGCTATACAATTGCATAATATTGTGCGTGTTTTTTTGGACACACGCTTCTAAACGGAAAAACAGTATCCAAGGTTTGTCAGGTTACTGCTACATTAGTTCCTCGCAACAACATGCCAGAAGCCCACAGGGAGTCAGCAGAGATACCGCTCTCCACTTCAGCAGCAGGGCTCTGTACAGCAGTAACTCAATGAGCAACACTGAAGATTCCAAATGGTGTGTGTGTGTGTGGTGAAGAACTGTTAGTGCCAATGTTTCCCAGTCAACAGCCAAAGCTATATATTTTTTTTTTTTTTAAAGTGATTGTGATCAGGGTATGAAATTAACTTTTTCACCCACTGGCCAGAGTGGCTTGAGGATTCTAAAAATCACCAGCCATTTTAAACATTTTACAAGCCACATTACCTCTCACAATATAACACAACCTGGTTGGTTACCAGCCAAAGTGGCTGCTAGAGTAAAAATCTTACCAGCCACAATCAAAATTTAACCAGCAATTGGCTGGTGTTAATTTCACACCCCGTTTGTGATTAATGAACACCAGTGGGCTGGTTAATCCAGTCAGTATTAAAATATCAAGGGCTGCATACTGGCCTCAACTAAAATTATATTTATATAAATACCAAGTAAACCAGTAAATTCCAAATGACATACAGCCAACAAAACAAAGGTCAGAATTGCTGACGTAAGGTTTTAAATAAAAAAGGCCAGTCCTTAAGTGAGTTTGTAATCCGTTGTACAGTCCATTAAGAATGACAGCGAGAAAAATCTAATATTTTCATATAATCGTCAGTGAAACTTTTTTGATTGTATGCGGTAGTTCCGGACAAAAACATAACTATCTCACCCCTTCTTGTAATAATGGTTTAGAGTATTGTGGCCAGTGAGAAAGGGGTAAAGAAGGTATGTTCAGGTAGTAGAGAAGCAGATGAGTCGGTGGGGTTACAGTGGGGTACTGAAGGTGAAATCTGCTCTGTTGGGTTATGTCCACCAATACCAAGTGTTGTGTATGGTCTCAAGAGCATACAGCTTACTACAAGTGGAAACTGCACATCCCTATATTAGACCCGAGGGGATCAGCGTAAAATTAGGATCCAAATTGGCAACGTGCTGTTTGAAGCACTTTGTGTGAATGGGGGATTCATTTACCTGAGAAAAACCTCTGTACTTCGTCCACAGAGCAGGACCAAGGCAAGCCCCGTATGCGCACAACGAATCCCTCCCCATCGGCCATCACCAACAGCTGCAAGATAACTTCTTAGTAACGTTAGCTGTGGAACACAAAAAAATCTACATCAAAACAATACATTTTCTTAAACTCAAAATAATTAACATACTGCGGTAAAAAACTATAAAACTGGATTATAAAAAGTATCCTGGTTCAGCCATTTGCATTCGCCAAATTAACCAAATACAATCAAAATTAAAAGGTGAAATGATGCCCGTATACGTTTATTGTAACGTTAAGTTAACGTTAAATATGACATTAATGTAACGTTAGCATTGGAAACAATTACTTGGTCGTTGTCGGCGCAAACAATGTTAGCAATTGAAGTAATGTTAGCTACGGGTAGGTTAGTCCTTAACCGATTAGTAACGTTAGACAAACTTAACATTAACGTTAGCTTGTTACCCACGACTGACCAGCCTTCCTGCCGTTGCGTAAGAGCGGACAAATGCGACCTTTCTAGCGAAGCGAGGCTAGGTTAGCTATGTTAGCTTACATAGCTAATGTTCGCGATAATCGCGTAAAAGCAAAGTAAAAGCGAGCGAAACACAGCGGATACGCCGAGCGCTGGATAAGGTCATTTAGCCACCGTAACGTAACGTTATGCTTTCTGATGAGACAGACAGGCCATTTTAAACACCCACCTTTTTTCGCTAACGTTAGCTACATACCTTGTTAGCGTCAGACAGCACTGCGAAACCTATGGGAAAGACGAGATCTAATCGAGTGCTAGTAATCTAGTTAAAACACTAGCTAACGTTACCGGATCATCCATATCATATGCCGCTTGTTTGGGAGACTTGCCGACATTTTAAACGTGTAGTTCGCTGGTTAGCTAACGTTAGCTAAAATTAACCCCAGCAGCTAATCCAGCGTGTCGATAGCCAACGTTAGGAATTATAATTCACCACTAACGTTAGCTATGTCTAACTAGCTACATTAACTGTGCGGTTTTGAATATGGGGAAATTAGCGGTAAACATATTTAGCCAGTTAAGACAATATTCCCCTAGCTACCATTCAAACTCCATTCTTGTTATATTATCTTGGTAGCTTAGCTAACGTTAACAAAGCGCTCCACACGTCGCTGTAGACAAAGACACAGGCCTCGAAGCATCGCTCATACTAACATTTTAAATACCTTCAAATTTAGTTGGCCTTATTCAAAATGAATAATTACCATTAGTAAGGACAGTAACCATTCGACTATACCTGTTTTGTAAAATTTGTGTTTTAAAAAAAATTATAATAAACGTGAAATTACCTTGATTTTTTGATGTTGAAGTGCACAGCGTGGCTACTTTTCACTACGTTCACTACCCTGTTTCTGGGCGCATGCGCAACTACTACCCTCATCAATCACACCCAAGGATGACGTATGTGCGCAGTAGGTTTGCCAGTTTATCCCTTGCCTTTGATCTTCTTGCGCCCCCCTGTGGACATAACAGGGATAATAGGAAGCGTCGAAAATTAACCGATACATTTAACGGCAAATCAATAGGATGGCACATTTTTCAATAAATATTAAAATATAATCATATTTCCCTTCTTTTGGAATGCAACATTTTTACCGAGAGTATATATGGGTTAACCAACCGTGCGTCCTGTTTTGTCACTATTCAACGATTTATATAAAATCTTTTAGCGAAACATGAACCTTCATTTGCCTTTCTGACCTTCTGGCGCCACCCTGTGGACATAACAGGGATAACAGCAAGCGTCCAAAAGTATTCTATACATTTAACGGCAAATCAATAAGATGGCACATTTTGCAATAAATATTCAAATATGATCAAATTTGTCTTCTTTTGGAATACAACATTTCTACCGATAGTAACTAAGGATTAACCAACTGTGCGTCCTGTTTTGTCACTATTCAACGATTTACATAAAAATAATTTCCTGGAACATTAACCTTCACTGGCCTTTCTGACGTTCTGGCGCCCCCCTGTGGACATAACAGGGATAACAGGAAGCGTCAAAAAGTATACATAACATTCCCTTGCCTTTGATCTTCTTGCGCCACCCTGTGGACATAACAGGGATAACAGCAAGCGTCCAAAAGTATTCTATACATTTAACGGCAAATCAATAAGATGGCACATTTTGCAATAAATATTCAAATATGATCAAATTTGTCTTCTTTTGGAATACAACATTTCTACCGATAGTAACTAAGGATTAACCAACTGTGCGTCCTGTTTTGTCACTATTCAACGATTTACATAAAAATCATTTACTGGAACATTAACCTTCACTGGCCTTTCTGACCTTCTGGCGCCCCCCTGTGGACATAACAGGAAGCGTCAAAAAGTATACAACATAATCTTCCCTTGCCATTCTAACCTTCTTGCGCCCCCCTGTGGACATAACAGGGATAACAGGAAGCGTCAAAAAGTATGCAACATAACATTCCCTTGCCTTTGATCTTCTTGCGCCCCCCCTGTGGACATAACAGGGATAACCACCCCTTTTTTACGTAGGGGCTGCGTTGGGCTGTACCAGAGATTTTTAATTAGTACATACCAACATGTGTTCACTGAATAGTTTGGCATGCTCGGCTTGTCTTGTCGGCTGGAAGAACACATGTTGGTATGTACTAATTAAAAATCTCTGGTACAACCGGGTACAACCCAACGCAGCCCCTACGTAAAAAAGGGGTGGGTATGTTGACGCCAACCAATAGCATGGATCTTTAATGGTCCAAACCATAGAGCGCATAGAGTACTCACTCAAGTGAGTACGTCAGTCGTGGTTTCGGAAGTAAATTCCCTATGGAAATAGAATGGGCTTCGGAGACTACCGACTATTTCTTGAAATCTGATTCATAGAATGAGCCGAAACGTTCCTGGATTAGCCTGTGTGGTACAGGCATGTAGACCATATATCGCATGTTCCAATTTTTATTTTTTAAAGTAATGCATTAATGATTGTAGTTCGACTTGTAGTCCACTTTAACGGACTGCATATCCAGTACTGCAACGCACGGGTGGTTCCCGACCAATAAGATATCATCATCTCGTCTGTCTGCTTTGTGGCAGATGGGAGTAGGCTCGTGCCGCTCAAGACAAGCTAACGTTAGCTTGCTAAGTAGAGAAGCCCGCCCGACAAGGTCAGAAACGTACGGGTTACGGATGTAACCCTGGTTCTATGAATACGGTCAACACGCCACGGTATGGGTCATCCTCGCCGAGAGGAGGAGCTGCTAGGAGACTGTTTATCAAATTAACCACCACTACGGGCGGAACCACGTCACGCCATAAATATGACGCTTTTACGCCGCCCGACCTCTTTTGTCGACTTGAGGGCACTTGCCGTCCTGAGGGCGCAAGGTTCCCCGCCTGACCACGCAGCGTGGCGTGTTGACCATATTCATAGAACCAGGGTTACATCCGTAACCCGTACGTTCTATTTCATACTGGTCAACACGCCACGGTATGGGTCACAGAGTACCAAATAACGTCAGGCGGGGGATGTAGTGGGGTAACCAGGACCGCAGGGTCATAGCATGAGTGCGGATCCCGTCAAATAAAATACACCACTGGCTGCTGTTCTACCAGAAGAGCAAGCTCAAGTGGGAAATGTGGAACATAAAAACCCTGAATCATCACTAATTTACATATGAGGTTGCTCCGCTGCCCCGAGGACAGAGGAGGCAACCGATGCTGATGACACTACGTCCAGGTCATAAAACCTGGCGAAAGTGAGTGATGAGGCCCAGCACGCCGCTGCACAAATGTCAGCAAGTGGGGCACCACGTAGTAAGGCCCAGGAGGTAGCTACACCCCGAGTGGAGTGAGCTACCACGCCTGAGGGAGGGGGCATGTCAGAGCTGCTGTAAGCCGTGGAAATCATCTCTACGATCCAGTGGGCCAAGCGCTGTTTAGACAGGGCAAGCCCCTGCGTAGCCCCTCCATAACCCACAAACAGGTTATTGGTTCTCCTAACCGCACTTGTGCGGGAGATGTAAGACCGCAGGGCCCGGACAGGGCACAGTGAGTGCAGTCTGGCCTCTTCAGGGGTCTCATGGCGGGGAGGATGAAAAGCCTCCAACACGATTGGCCGAGACACGTATGACCGCGAGAAACGCAGGGTTGGGGCGCAGAGAGACCGATGAGCTACTGTCCCCCAACCGCATACAGGCTGGGTGTATCGACAGTGCGTGCAGCTCGCTCACACGCCTCGCGGAGGCGATAGCGAGCAGGAAGGCTGTCTTAAAAGAGAGGCGCTTTAGGCTGAGCCCATCCAGGGGCTCGAACGGCGGCTCAGTGAGAGCATTCAAGACCAGCTGCAGGTCCCATGAAGGGACTGCGTTAGATCTAGGTGGCCGAAGCCGCCTGGCTCCTCGGAGGAATTGGCTGGCGAGAGGGTGAGCTCCCACTGTCCGGCCCTCGATACGGTCATGGCAGTCCGAAATGGCCGCCAGATAACCCCTGAGCGTGGATTCTGCCAGACCTTCTTCAAAGAGGGACTGGAGAAATGCCAAAATGACTGATACGTCACACCGGGTCGGGCTAGACCCGTTTGTTT
Source organism: Synaphobranchus kaupii (assembly GCA_029718625.1). NCBI lineage: Eukaryota > Metazoa > Chordata > Actinopteri > Anguilliformes > Synaphobranchidae > Synaphobranchus > Synaphobranchus kaupii. The sequence continues at coordinate 31,487,753 of CM056385.1, read as the reverse complement.
GGCACCAGCGGCTGAACCTGCCCTACCTCCCGGCGTACAGCGCCCTCGTGGAGGGGGCCTTAGATGCCTGAAGTGTCTCCAGCACTGCTGACTCTAGGCCCTGCGGGCACCTCCGCCCATGGGCCAAACATGCAGGTTGAAAAACTCCGGGTTCGGATGCCACAGCAGGCCCTGGGCCTGCGACAGCATATCCGCCCTGGTTGGGAGGCGCCAGGGGGTGCCCTGTAGCGACTCCCTTAGGTCCGCCATCCATCTCTGCTGGGGCCAGTTGGGGGCAATCAGCAGAACCTGTGCCCCTGAGTTCCTGATCCTTGACAGAACTGTGGGCAGGAGAGGCAAGGGAGGAAAAGCATAGAGCAGGGCTGGAGGCCAGTGGTGTGCCAGCGCGTCCACGCCCAATGTCCCCGCCGTGCCCACCATTGAGTACCACAGGGGGCAGTGAGCATTCTCCCTGGATGCGAAGAGGTCCACCTGTGCCTCCCCGAAGCGGGACCAAATGGACTGCACGATATCTGGGTGCAGGCGCCATTCCCCTGGTCTCGGGCCACCCCTGGACAGCATATCGGCTGCCACATTGGCTGTGCCCGGCACGTGCACTGCCCTCAGGGACATGCCTTGAGCATGTGCCCATAGCAGGATCTGGTATGCTTTCGCATGCAGGGTTGGGGATCGAACCCCACCCTGGTGATTGATGTAGGAGACTACCGTGGAGCTGTCTGTCCGGACGAGAACATGTCTGCGCCAGACCACTGGGCGGAAATGGATCAATGCCCGAAGCACTGCCTCCATTTCTAGCAGGTTTATATGTTTCCCTGCCCATGAGGGGCTCCACGAATCCTGCACGGCCTGGCTCCCTCTGACGGCTCCCCAGCAGCTTGGAGGCGTCCGTGGTGATTGTCACCCTTAAACCTACTGGCCCCAAGGGAACGCCCTCCTTGAGGCCAGGGGTGGTGAGCCACCAATCCACTGATTCCAGGCACTTCTGGGTAATAGGGAGGAGTCGCCGCCCGTCTTCGTGCGGGCTCACTCCTTGTGCCGTCGCCCAATGCTGTAACGGGCACATATGCAGCAGCCCAAGTGGCACAACCTGGGTGGCTGAGGCCATCAGGCCGAGCAGCCTCCGGCAATGTCTTACTGTCACCTGCCGCCCTGCGGCAAAATGGGACAGACTCTTCATCAAAACCTGTTGCCTCTCTGGGGCTAGAGAGGCCCACATGGACCCCAAATTCAAAACCAGGCCCAGGAAAACCCTCTCTCTGGAGGGGGTGAGGTGGCTCTTTTCCCTGTTCAGGGTCAGGCCCAAGCTGGCCAAGTGGGCCAGTACCGACCTCGTATCCTCTCTTGCTCGCTCCACTGACGGAGAACATATTAGTCAGTCGTCCAGGTAGTTCGCAATGCGAATACCTTGGCGACGGAGTGGGATCAGCGCGGCATCCATGCACTTCGTAAAAGTGCGTGGGGCCAGGGCTAGGCCAAAGGGGAGGACCGAGTACTCGTACCCTGTGCCCTTGAAGAAAGGTGATCCCGGTGTATGGGGATATGGAAGTACGCATCCCTCAGATCCACAGAGGTGAACCAATCGCCATCTCTCACCTGAAGGAGGATACTGGCGAGGCGGAGCATGCGGAAGGGCAGGTGCTTTAAAAAGCGGTTGAGCCCTCTCAGGTCTAGGATGGGGCGGAAGCCCCCATCCTTCTTGGGGGCCAGAAAATAGGCTGAATAAAACCCCCGTCCCGCTGCCACCGAGGGCAGGGGTGTTATTACTCCCTTCTCTAGCAACACCAGAATCTCGTTGGAGAGAGCTCGCGCAGCAGCCCCGTCTCTCACCCGAGTAGGAATAACCCCGCAAAAGCGTGGGGGCCTGGTGTTGAATTGGAGCCTGTACCCCGACTCCAAAGTGCTGAGCACCCAAGGACATCGGGTACATAGGCGCCACTTTGCGAGATGAAGGCCCCTGAAAGGCCCTGTGCACCCCAGTGGAGGTGGGGCCTGAGGCTGGGGGAGCTCCGCGAAAAAAACGGTTCCCGAACGCCCCGCGTGCTGGGGGCCGCGGGGCTGGAGCCCGTCCTACTGCCCCCAACATCTCTCTCGCCCTGCGTGACTGCTCCAAGGCAGCCTCTGCAGGCGGCCCGAACACCTGCCCCGGAACTACTGGGGCGGTAAGGGCTGCTACCTGTTCCTGGTCCGCTACACCGGACTGAGCCAGCCACACCTGGCGGCGTGCCAGGACGAGTGAGGACATGGAGTGCCCCAGGGCTTGGGCATGAGCACTAGCCCCGCGCATCATAATGTCCACCACACGCAGCATCTCTCTTGCGGAGTCACTGGGGGCAGCGGAGGACGTGTCCTGCAGCATACCCTCCAGGTACACCAGCAGTAGTGCGTTGGTGTTGGCCAGTTGGGCCGCAAGGGCGGCGGACTGATAAGCCTTACACACCCGCTTGTCAGTAGCCCTGCATCGCTTATTGGGATGCTGTGAATCACTATCAGACCTATAGGTAGCGCCTGCGAGCAGCGAAAACATAGGCCAAATCTGTGGAGGGGCCGCCAACCCATAGGGCGCGGCACCCGCCATATTGGCCAACTGGGTCCTGGGGAACACATAGATCCCAGGAGACTGCCAGGATGCCTGTAGTTCTGTCAGAAAATCGGGCACTGAACACCGCGGCTGAAAAGTGAGGGAGCAGGAACCGCCACGGGGGGGAGGCTAGCATGCTCCGCCGCCCTGAGAATCACCGCCCGGTCGGAGGAATCCAAGGGCGGGAGCTCAGAAGCGCAGTTGCTTTCCTGGCCAGACACTGACCCCTCCTCAGTCCCAGACTGTTGGGGGTCCGTCTGACGGTACAGGCTACCCGACGCCGTCGTAGACAGCTCGTCGGGGTGACGGCAGGAAGGTCCAGGCAACGGGCCCCAGGGGTCCCGGGGCCTGGGTGTCTGCTGCTCTGATGCTACCAGCCCCTGAAGGGTCTGCTGCATCGCCTGCACCTGTAGCTGAAGCTGATGGAACTCCGGTTCCTGATGCTTACGCTTTCTAGTACGCTTCCTGGCCCCAGCCCCCTGAGCATGTGGCTCCATATCATGCTCCACAAACGCTGATTGCCCAGGTGGGACGTCCTCCCCAGACGTCCCACCATCTCCCGGATTCTGTACGCCTTCCGACATGCTTAGCCCGGAAGTGTGTCCAACACCAAGCCAAGGGCCCGAGTCAGTGGTACTGAAGGACCGCGAGGGGGTGTGGAAGCCTCAGGCAGCGTCTGCTCTCACGAGCAGAGATGCCCCTTTCGGCTGTCTTTTTTTTTTTTTTTTTTGCTGGAGCAGCAGCGTGCTGCCCACTACCAACAGGAATGGCGTATGTCTGACACCAAGCCAAGGGCCCGAATCAGTGGTACTGAAGTGCGCGAGGGGGTGTGGGAGCCTCAGGTAGCGTCTGCTCTCACGAGCAGAGAGGCCCCTTCCGGCTGTTCTCTTTTTTTTTTTTCTTGCTGGAATGGTAGCGCACTGCCCACAACAAACAGGAATGCAATATGTCCGACACCAAGCCAAGGGCCCTAATCAGTGGTACTGAAGGGCGCGAGGGGGTGTGGGAGCCTCAGGTAGCGTCTGCCCTGACGGACACAGGGGCTCCTTCCGGCCTTTTTAAAAAAAAATGTTTTTTAAATCTTTTGTAGTTACTGTTATTGTTGCTGTGCAACTAACAACTGAACCAACACAATGCCTAATATGGCTAGCATAAACAGAAAGATATTAGTACAACGAAATAAAAATGACAGCCATCTGCCTTCCACTTATACCAACAAAGGAAAGAATTGAATCCTTACCGCGGCTGAAAGCAATCAGAAGGATATCGGCTTAACCCGATGTAATTCTGCAATGAAAAACCGGCAGTGACCGGCTACGACAAGGTAACAATTCTACCGAGTAACGTAGCGAACGAACAGCAACAAACCGTGTTGCTGGGGGAGGGAAAGCCCCGGAAACGTACTCCGAACAGGACGTAGCTCCGGGCACTCGGGAGAGGCAAGAAAAAAAGATCGCAATATCGCAAACTAAACAAACACAGTCGCAGTCTCAACCTCGAGGAGGCAAAAAGAGGTCGGGCGGCGTAAAAGCGTCATATTTATGGCGTGACGTGGTTCCGCCCATAGTGGTGGTTAATTTCATAAACAGTCTCCTAGCAGCTCCTCCTCTCGGCGAGGATGACCCTTACCGTGGCGTGTTGACCGGTATGAAATAGAACTATGCTACAGTTAACCACATGAAGCAAACCTAGCTTTAAGTCCTTCAAGCTAGCTAGCTAACGTTAGAAAAAAGTGTTTAAAAACGGAGCTGTGTGCTACTGCTGGCTAACGTTATATGAAAACGTCTGGAGATAAGGCTGCTCGTTCGGAGGGAATTATGGGACGTGTAGTTTTTAAACAGTGCCAGCGCTGGGATGTTCACAAAAAAAATACTAAAACGTAAAATATACTCGAAGCTGGTCCAGAAAAATGACATAGTTTGCGAACGGGTGTTATATTGAACAATCCGGGAAATTGACGGTAAGACATAATCAGTAGAAATGGTTTAAAAGTAAGCTTTAGTTAATGTCTACGCTCTAAATGAATGGGGAATTTACTTCCGAAACCAGCGTGACGTAGTCACTTGAGTACTCTATATGTGTTGGATTCAGCCTACTGTTTCCAGACGCTTGAGTCTTATGTGTGAAGACAGGTTCGATCTAAACAACGCATTATAACACAAGGGATAGGTATGTTTAAAAAATATATTGGGGTAATGATTGTTTAACAATTGTTTTCATGTTGTTATAAAGTGTGTGTGTGTGTGTGTGCATGTGTGCGTGCGTGCGACTGTGGTCAAGTTCTGAGACATGTTTTGTTTGCAAAGTCCTTGGTTAATATGAAAATGAATGTAATTTTCACTAGCGACTATAGTCCCAGGAATTAAAGAAAACAAATCTATAGCCAGGAGCTCAGGATGACATTGAAAAAAACAACAGGACCTGTAGAATATGCAATGTATTGCACAATACAACATGAGACTCTTGTGTTGCTATTTCATGATATAGCTCCAGGAACTTTCTGTCAATGTAGGCATAGATGACTTAACTGGTGTAGAGACAGTTATATGGCTCACACTGTTATGCCTACAGTAAAAATAAAATATAGTGCACTGTCTGATGTTCCTCTGCTTTCTGCTTCACAACTGGTAGTGTCTACCATACCAATTTCTGAGTGGTGATCCCAGCAGCAATGCACATAAGGACCAACTCATTTTCCACAAAAGTGTGAAAGTCACTCCTCTCTATAACTGGACCCAGCCTTCCAGTCAGGAGTTGAAGGACTTGGAAGTTTATTTACCCTAGGCTGGCTGAAAGAGATGACAATTTAGCAAATTATGAAAAAAAATTATAACACATAATGCATTATAACACAAGGCATAGCATGGGGTTCTATTTGTGCCAAAAAAGTTGACTGCTTTACACTATACATTTGTCTATGTCTACTGTCGATGCCTATTGTTTTTAGGTTACACATCTGTTGATGTCTATTGTCTTGTCATCCTCAGGTTGTTTTGACAGTGTCATCTGTTTCGTAGAATGCATTTGCCTAAATGTGTAGTGCAAAGTAGTCAACTTTCTTTTGTAGCACAAATGGTACCCCATAGGATAGGTGTTTTTAAAATATATTTTAGGTCAAATTTTGGGGATTAATTTAGAAATGAAATGTGTACATCAGAGGTTCAAACTCTAACACAAACACAAATTTACATAACCATGTATGTTTGCCTAGGAAGGAAAGGTCTTAGTGCTTCTTTTCAGACTGTTGGCTATGTGCTTATCCACTGTCGGACCTCAGAGGTGGCAAAAGCATTCTAAAGCCCTAACATGTAAAAGACACATCCTTCCTTCCTTCGCCTGATATGGAGCAGAGAATGGCAAAATGCAATATGGCAGAAACCTCACCTAATCTACCAGTAGGCCTAGTTGCTCTAAAGTTCAGACCAGTGAAATGTCAATGGAAGGGCTTCAGAATATTCAAGGTGTGTTTATTTCTTATATATCAACAATGAAGATGCACTTTTTTTTCTATGATGATGCATATTTGCACAGAATGTTGAAATGAGGACATTACGTAGAGCTAAAACGCCCAGTGACGCGTGTGTGCCACCTCGTGGCCCAAAGCGGAAGGATGCCGAGACGGTTCTGTACTTCCGTTATATAGATAAACATCACAGAACTGATAAAGACCCATCATACCACCTCTGGCAATTTCTTCTATGACAAATTGACATTGCAGAATAATATTTTAATTAATTGTACATATTATATACATCTGCATGTATATTTACTTTAATAATATTATATCATCTGAATGTAGGTGTTAAATGTAAAAGATTGTTGTGCGTTTTTTGATAATTGGCTGGTGATACGAACTCCGCACCAGTTGCAGATTTAGCAGTGCTACCCTGGACCGCACAGGCATATCAAACTGGACTGCACAGCATTATAAATCTGGGTCTAGGGCAGGGATGAACATCTATGATCGCAAGATAAGCGTCACCTATCTTCCCAAATAAAAACTACTCTACCCAGCCGGAGGATACGGGGGGGCCAAGATGGCGGCGATGTAGGAGGGCGTGTGTTTTTCGCTCTATCAGGTAGTTCGGAGGGTTTGTGATTAAACAGCCAAACTAACTTTAAAGATTAATATAAGGCTATGCACAAGTGACAACCTTTACACGTGAAGATGATTCTGACTTGAATGGGAAAAAGAAAAGGCAGAAAAATTTCGTCCAAGACATTAGAGATGACACATGAGACTGGAGCTAGCGACAACCCTGTAAACTTGCAGGAGTTGAATGAAGAAGAGATGGAAGATGTTAATGATATCAACGTATTTCCACCCCTACTTAATACCCCCGTGAAACCTCCGACGAAAAAAGTTAAGCGTGACTGCAGAGAAAATGCTGATATTCTAGATCAGGGATCTCAAACTCAAATCCTGGAGGGCCGCTGTGTCTGCTGGTTTTCGATGTGTTCCTGCACTTAAGTGTTTAATTTAAGTCATTGATTGGCTAAAGAGTCTGCACACCTTGTTTCCAAGGCCTAAATTGGCTGCTGATTGAAAGGAAATCACAAAAACCAGCAGACACAGCGGCCCTCCAGGACTGGAGTTTGAGATCCCTGTTCTAGATGCAATCCGTGCGCTATCTGAAAAACATGATGAGACTTTCCGGAAAATCTCCGCCATAGAAAAAACAACGGAGTCGACGTCAAAACAGGTGGAGAAGCTAACAATGACAGTCCAGCAGCTTACTTTGGAGGTTACTCAACAGAAGCAAACACTGGCAGGCATGAAAAATGAGATTCATAAACTACAAGCAGAAAATAAGACTCTGAAGGCAGACATTGCTGATGGTCAACGTTATAGCCGAAGGTGGTCCCTTAAGATTCATGGCGTGAGGGAGGAAGAGGGAGAGGACATCAGGGGCAAGATTATCGATATCCTAGGGAAAACAGCTCCCAACATTCGTGACAATCTGAAGGAGGGGGTCGACATCGTCCATCGCATCGGGCAACGGCGACAAGATAACTCAAGTAGATCAACCATCGTCCTGTTTGCTATGCGACGTCATCGTGATACTGTCTGGAAGGAGGCGAAAGGCTCAAGGTTTCTTCTTGACAACAGACTAAGGATCACAGAAGCTCTGTCCCCAGAGGATAAAGCAGCAAGAGAGAAGCTTTGGCCCTTAGTGAAGAAAGCAAGAGAAGAGGGAAAGAAAGCCTCTTTCCGTGGCCCATTTGCCCTCATAAATGGCAAAAAGATAGCCTGCTCAGAGGTAACATACAGTAAGTTCTCAGTGTTAAAACTCAGCTTAGCTGAGTATTGTTCTGCAGGCTCGCTAATGCTTCTATTTCAGGGGTTATATTCATGAACATGGAAAGAGTGATGAGACTTTAGACATTATTATAGACTTGAGACTTTATTCCTAAACATCACTCATTGATATGGACTTTTTCTTTCCAAATGGCTATATACTAGCCTAAGGACGATACTCATGGACAATTAGTTGTATATACAAGCAGAGCTATATGTGACCAATTCAAGGTCTATATTATGGACACTTTTTTTTATTTTTTAGGAGGTCATGCACAAATTACATATTTTCAAGCTCATGAAACATTATTTTTTTTTTTTTCTCAGACTATCATATTTTGTTTATTGCCCAAATAGTCTCTAGTGAAGTAGACTAGGCTATATCTTATTTTGTACTTTATTTACTGTGTAGCTTGTGTTATAGTTATAGCCTTTAGAGGGGTGGATTCATACTGAACCTCTATCAGAATATTTACTTTTAAATCTCTTGATCCTCCTATTTTCATAGCTTCTGCCTAAATTAATTCCTAATTTTATTTAATTTAATTTTGAATCCACAACAGGGTTATAGGTCAACCCTCTTTGTCACTGTGTTATGCCAGTTCGAAAGGTTGTTAATCACCACCTCGTTCTCGGTGGTACTCTTTAAGCACATTTCAAGGTTCTTTGGTGTTCTATTGGTTTACAGGTAAACCTCTTTCTCTCTTTATTTTTTCTTTTTTATGGATTTTACGTTCAATTCTCTCAATGTTATGTCCTTAAATGTCAGAGGTATTAGGGATCTTACCAAGAGGAAAGCAGTCTTTTTGTTATGCAAGAGAACTGAGGCTGATTTAATTTTACTTCAGGAAACACATTCTTGTGAATCGGATACAAAATTCTGGAAAACTCAATGGGGCAACTTAGCTCATTTTAGTCATGGTACTAATCATTCTGCCGGTGTATTGATCTTCCTACATAAGTTTAAAGGGGATATTCTTGAAACAGTGCCTTCTAGTGACGGTAGATGGATTGCACTGATAGTTAAGCAAGACAATGCTATCTTTATTGTTTGTAATATATATGGATTTAATTCCCATGCTTCCAACAAGATCTTATTTAATGAAATAACATCCAAATTGAGGGATCTAAACATTAAGTACCAAGGGTCATATAAAATTCTTTGTGGTGACTTTAATGAATGTCCGGATGATATGGAGGATAGATACCCACCTAGACTAAACCAAGCCTCTCAGAGTGGTAGCCTTGTTTCAATGCTCTGTTCTAATCTCTCTTTAACTGATGCATGGCGTTTCTTCAACCCTAATACAAAAGATTTCACTTGGTGCAACAGAATACTGACCTTAAAATCAAGAATTGATCTTTTTTTAATTTCTTCCTCTACCCTTCAATTTGTTAAAGACATTATTCATTCTTATGCCCCATTATCAGACCATAAGCAAATTCTTTTGAAATTAGCTGCTACCCAGGAGACTTCTGGTATGCGATGGTACTGGAAATTCAACAACTCTCTTTTAAATGATGACTCGTTCAATGACTCTATTATAAAGCTAGCTGAGGAAATCCTTAATGATGGCTTAAACAATGACTATAGGAAAAAATGGGAATTCTTTAAGTATAAGGTCAGATGTGTTGCTATTAAAAGGAGTAAGGAGCTAAAGAAAAGGTAAAACATACAAGAAGAGGAATTGATGCATAAACTTGACCTTCTACTGACAAAAGAAAATATTAACTTAAAAGAAGAACTTGAATTGAAGGACATCCAACTACAATTGGATCAAATTTATTTAGACATGGCAAGAGGAGCATTTATTAGGTCTAGAGCCAAATGGCTAGAGGACGGGGAAAGGAACACAAATTATTTTTTTGCTCTTGAGAAAATAAATTTTAAAAGGAAATCATTAACTACCCTTAATATTGACGGAACCCCCTCTAAAGATCCAAAGTTAATTTCTAATTTTGTCACTGCTTTTTATGAAAAATTATATAAATCCCAATTTAACGCAACAGATTGTGCAAGTTTCCTGAAAAAAAATCATATTAATATCCCTTCAATTGATGAAGAATTCCAATCGATGTGTGATTCTGACTTGTCAGTTAATGAAATTAAAGATGCTTTATTTTCAATGAAGAGGGGTAAATCTCCAGGAATCGACGGTCTATCTGTTGAATTTTATGTTCATTTTTGGGAACTTATTCAAGACCCTTTAATTTGTATGTACAAAGAATGCATCAGTGGAAGAGAGATGATAGTTTCAATGAAGCAAGGCATTATTTCTCTTATCCCCAAACCCGATAAAGACCCTTTATTGATAGATAATTGGCGTCCTATCACTCTCTTAACAATAGATTATAAAGTATTGGCCTTAGCGTACTCAAACAGATTAAAAAAGGATTAGACTCCATCATAGCTGAAACTCAAACAGGATTTATGAAAAATCGACATATTAGCTGTAACATTAGACTCATTTTAGATTTGCTGGATTATGCAGATGCAGTTAATACTAAGGCACTTATTTTGTTATTGGACTTTTATAAGGCCTTTGACACAATCGAACACAATTTTCTTTTAGAGTCCCTTAGGGCATTTGGTTTTGGTAATAACTTTATTGACATTGTCCGTATGTTTTACAAAGATATCAATAGCTCGGTTATAATTAACTTTAATACCTCTAATAGATTCCAAATTAATAGACGGGTCAGGCAAGGTTGCCCTATTTCTCCTTTTTTATTTCTTTTAGTCACTGAATTGTTGTCAATTAGTATTGTAAATGATAATAAGCTTGAAGGAATTTCGATTTTTTGGTAAGGAGTTAAGAATTTCCCAACTGGCAGATGATACCACTCTGTTTTTAAAGGACAAGAACCAATTGTGTAATTCTATCAATTTGGTTAACCAATTCTCCAACGCTTCAGGTCTGAGATTGAATATGTCCAAATGTGAAATTCTGTCTCTGTATGATTGTGAGGATTCTGTTATTGAAAATATCCCGGTAAGAGATTCTGTTAAGTATTTGGGAATATTTCTGACTAGAAATCTTATAGCGAGACAACATCTACATTTTTCAAACAGACTAAAAAAGACCAAGACGATTTTTAATATTTGGCTTCAAAGGCACTTGTCTATCCTAGGTAGAGTTCTCCTCTCAAAAGCTGAGGGCCTATCTCGTTTTGTGTATCCATCTTTATCTTTATTTGTTAATGATTCAACAGCCACAGGAGTAAATAGAATTTTTCTAGATTTTATTTGGAAGAATAAATCACATAAACTTAAGAAATTTATGCTTTCTAATAGTAAAGCAGAAGGAGGTCTTGAAGTTCTGGATTTTGTTGATACTGTTAATACCTTTAGGATTAACTGGTTAAGAAGATGTCTTATAAACCCAGATTAAATTTGGTACTTTATCCCAAATCACATTTTCAACAAAATTGGAGGTCTTTCTTTTCTTTTGAAATGTAACTTTTTGCCGAACAGACTGCCAGTCAAGTTGTCGAAATTCCATCAGCAAGCCCTTCTAGCCTGGAAGCTGGCCTTTGTCCACAATTTCTCACCTCACAAAGCTCTTCTCTGGAACAACTGTGACATACTTATCAGGAACAAATCCATATTCTTTCCTACATGGTTCCAAAGGAATATAAATCATATCCTGAATCTTTTTGATAATTTGGGTAATATGCTGTCCTATGAACGGTTTATGGCTGTACACAGTTTTCCAATTCCCTTCAGAGAATTTAATTCTTTAGCTCGGGCCATTCCAATTGGTTTAATTCAACTTGTGAAAAACCACTTATGTTATGGTGAGAATAATGTTACACTACCTTTATTGATGTGGGATGGAATTGAGCTAACAGATAAAAAATGTAGCAATAAGCATATTCGCCAAACCTTTCAGAGGAAGAATAAAACTGTCCCTAGAGGCAAATTTTTCTGGAGGTCTCAAATTGAGAGTATAAACTGGAGAAGGGCTTGGCTCTTACCTTATAAGTATTGTATCTCAAATAAGGCTAAGGTTGTCCATTTTAATATTTTACATAAGATATATCCTGCTAATTGTTTCATTGCTAAATTTATAGACATTGATATTTCTTGTACCTTTTGTAAACAAAACATAGAAACTATTTGTCATCTATTTTTTCGATTGTGAAATATCCCAAAAATTCTGGACGGATCTAGAGTCTCACTTATTTGAAGCTGCTAACTCTGTTTATTCCTTTGATCTTAGGGATATTATATGTTACTACGATAATCCAGAGGATGGTGCTGTTGAATATCTGATTAACTTCATTATCCTATATGCAAAGTTTTTTATTCACAAACAGAAATTCTCAAGGTCAATACCGAAGATTTCACATTTCCTCCTTGAACTAAACTCTCTGCTTAAGTCTCTCAGTTTAGTAAATAACAAAAAAAGTGAAAAGCTATTGAAACATTATAGAACTTTTTTCCCTGAAACCTCTGTCTAATTATGTATATTTCTCTGACAAAAAAATTGTGTTAATATTTCTGGTTTCATTTGTAATTTTATTTTGCTTTTTCTTTTGAGTGATAATGTGCTGATAATGTTATCCTGAATGTTATGTATATTACTCTTTTTGTTAAATAAAAAAAATAAAAAAACTCTACCCAGCCGGATCGCATTCGCGCGAGATTACCAATTAACGCGCGTTTTTGTTTTAACCAATGTTATGTCAGAGACACTGGTTATGTTTTGGCGCGCCGTTCGAGAATTCATTCAATGTTGACTTTTTTGTTGAGGGGGAGAAGCAAGTCAAGCAGTGAGAAATAATATTGATTAATAGTGGATACAATTTGTTTTCATATTTTACTCATAGGTTATTGACATTTCATATCAGGATGGCTACTCCCCCAAAGAGAATATGCCCAAGTCCAAATTTTGACAACAGCTTTGAAAAGAGGACCAAGAAAATTTCTATTGAAGGAAATATCGGTGAGTAAGTTAACGTTAACGATATCGTTAAACTTTTAACGTGTGGTAACGTTAGTTAACGTAGCATGTAGCGTTTAGCTAATTGACGTTACTGGGAATGTTGCTAGCCACAACGTGGCTGAGGCTCATAAATATGATCTAACGTTAACTTACTTCTGTTCTCCTAAGTCGCTCTGAGTAGCGTCTGCTAACATCAAGTGAATGCTAGTGACAAGTTAGCAATATGAGATATAATGTCCAGGTAGTGTGCCAGCTAACGTTAACCTTATAGTTTTCCATACGCATTTCAATCCTAGCTCGCTAGCACATCTTGTTAAGCTTTGTTATGCTGATCACTTTTATAAGTTAACGTTAGCTGGTTGGCGCCAAAACAGTTGTCCGTATCACATTATCGTTAACGTTAAACAAGCAGACTCAAAACGCATAATGTTTGCTAGAGCTAAAGTTAGCTTTGGCCATCTAGTTATTTTTATACGTTATAATGTTAGGTTTATGATGGTAGTTTTTAATAATTGAAGCTTTTAAAGCCCGCTAACGTCAAGTCAGCTGTTCATTTTTTACTTCAGGTTGATTTCAAAATGTCGTGTTATGTGACGTAGTTACGTTAAATTATCAGCCAAAGAAATAACAAACCAAGCATCGTGTTTCTACAAATTTGTTTCGAATAGCGGTATATCTGTCCATAATTCTATTTTTATTGAAATGTGATGTTAGGAAAGAAGTTGAATATCTTGAATATCAAAGGTCAGAAACGAATAAAGGTGGTTACGTCACTATTCCTCTATCCGGAAATGCGCCTCTGTTACTCAGCTGCTGGGAAGTCGACATTTGTGCGCATTTTGGAGAGAACATCAGATGAATGGGAGGTTATACCGGAGCCAATCGGCAAGTGGTGTAATGTGCAAGCCACCGGGAACGAGTATGAGGTGAGCCGAAGTCACCTTGCATGAGCACTTTGCATATTAAATTGATAGTGTCTAAAGATTAATTTGGCAGCTGTTTGAACTGTCTGTTGGTGGGTCAGTGACTTGCCTTTTCAATCTCTAGGAGCTTAGCACGTCTCAGAAGAGTGGTGGAAACCTGCTTCAGATGTTGTACGACAAGCCCGAGCGCTGGTCTTACACCTTCCAGACCTACGCTTGCCTGAGCCGTGTCCGTTCTCAGATGCAGCCACCTTCCGCTAAGCTCCAGCAGGCAGAGAGACCGGTCCAGTTCTTTGAGCGTTCAGTTTATAGTGACCGGTGAGTCGATATCTCAGCCGGAAGGGTCGTCGTTTTACGGGGCCTCGAGGTTAACTGGGTTAAGGGACCCCCTCAGTCACAGTGCTTCTGCTCCCTCGTTTCACCTCCTTGCTGTTGTGTCTCCTCTCCAGTTATGTCTTTGCCTCCAACCTGTTTGAATCTGAGCACCTGAACGAGACCGAGTGGTCCATCTATCAGGACTGGCACACGTGGCTTCTCACTCAGTTTGAGACGGAGATTGAGCTCGACGCCATGGTCTACCTGAGAACCGACCCACAGGTCAGTGCCATCGCCAGGGCTCGACTTGTTTCAAAATTCACCGCGGAGTCAAATGTGCTTTGTGCTACTGTATATCTTATATGTGTGGTTTTGAGTCAGTTGGCCTACAGACTGTTCCATGCAGTCACGCCAAGCTTTTTTTTGTTTTCCAAATGTTGTGGTATTCCTGCAGTTGTCACAGTATTGGTTTTGAAATCTGACACGAACTGTGAGTAGGAACATCCTTTATTGGGCTAACCTATTTAATGGGATATACCACCCAAAAATCTATATTACATGGTTTTCTACTTGTATTGAGTTCTCCATCCCTCCAGATGGTTTTTTGTAAAGTGAGCTTTTGTTCAAATCAGTGGGTATTGATGGTTTAAAAAAAATTAAATGCACATTCCAACTCATATTTGCTTTAGATAAACTTCAGTTCAACTTGCAATCCCATAATGGTAGCTCAATATGGAATAATAATGACTGGTTTTGTGTTTTTTGGGCTAATTCATTTTAAAGATATTTTCCAAATACAAACTATTTTTGACACTAATTCTCAGACGTTCTCAGAGGTACTCATTAGGGACTGAAGCTTCCCTCATACTCACGCCTTCTGAGAGGAATTGTGTGCAGTGCAAAGCTTTTCAGCAGTGAAAGACCAGCAGTGGTAGATAAAATATGAAATATTGATAACACTCAGTGTAAGGGCTGTTTTCATACTTCTGCGTTGCACGCGTAAAAATGGGTCTGCATAGGCGTTGTGCGGCGTGTGTGCAGGTTGCAGACCACGTCTGCATATATGTCGCACCCCAATAATTTAAAAGGCCATAGTTTGTAACCAGTGCCCGCACACAACGTGCAGATGATGTCTGGTGATGTGAGGGATTTCAGTCAGACCGGTTCAACAATACTGGCACATTATGGACTTTGATCCATGAATGTTTATGGAATTTATGGACTTTGTTCGATACATCGCCATCTAATGGCCAGAAGTATAATTAAGCGGCCTGTGCAACACGCTGCACAAGTATAAATGCTCTGCCTGTTCACCAGTGCCGCACACAACGCGTACTACGCAGTGGTATAAAGCGGCCTTAAGTAGAAAATGGTGAAATTTGTATTGTTTTGGGTGGATGTACCTTTGAAGTGTGACCTTGGTCATGTAATGTGTGTGTGTGTGTGTGTGTGTGTACACACACTGGTGTAGCTTTAACACGGGCGCCCTCTCCTGCTGCAGAAGTGTATGCAGAGACTGCATCAGAGGGGCAGGGAGGAGGAACAGGGCATCCCATTGGAATACCTGGAGAAACTGCACTACAAGCACGAGTGCTGGCTGCAGCACCGCACCACCCGGTCAGTGTCTGCCTCTTCTCTTCAGCACGCTACCAAACGGGTGTGACAGGGCGTTAACGCGGCTGTGTGTGCCTGTTTCTGCCTTCCACAGCCTGGACTTTGAGAACCTGAAGGACATACCCATCCTGGTCCTCGACGTGAACGACGATTTCAAGAGCGACAAGATAAAGCAGGAGGCCCTGCTGGATGAGGTGGGTTTGGCAGGGGGAGGCGAGTGTGTATGTTTGCGCGAGTGGGCGGAGGCACAAGGTGGACATCCGCGTGGACGTCCGATATCACAACGTTTGCACTTTCTGCTGTATGTGTGCTTGTCCTAACTGCTCTACAGCTGGACTTGGTCCAGAGCATTTCTCATGTCTGTGCTAAAACTGCTCAAGTGCCTTCATTCTGTCCCTACAGGTGAAGGAGTTCCTGGGCACGCTTTGATGTCCGTATACCCCCAGCCACAGACACACAACTGCTGCTTCACAAACCTCATGCCTGTTCTCCTAAAACTTCCATTTGCTGTGCATGCCGACGGTGTAATTATATTTGTTTAAAGGTCGCGCTTGTGCAGGAAAATGTCTCCAGATTTGGGGAATGTGAAAAGTTCTCCTTTTGGAAATTACACTTTCTCATTATGTGGTCAGGATTAAAATGCCCATAATACACTTGGGTAATATGAATTATTATTTTTAATGTAGAAATTTGGATTTACCATGAATTGCCTTTTTAACCTGTTTTTAAATGTACAGTACCAGACAAAAGTTTGGACACCTACTCATAGAAGGTTTTTTTCTGTTATTTCTACTGTTTTCCACATTTTGGAATAGTAAAAACATCAAAACTATAAGATAACACAAATTAAATTATGCAAAAACCAAAAAAGGGTTAAACAAATTTAAAAAAAAAGGCTTATATTTTAGATTCTTCAAAGTAGCCACCCTTTGCCTTGATAACGGCTTTGCACATTCTTGCCATTCTCTCCAACAACTTCTGTGGTATACAGGTGTTCCACAGGTAAAAAGGTGATGCCATCATGACTGTATAAAAGGATATCAAAAGACTCCTGATATCTTATTTCCAGGTACTCTTAGAAGCGATACTATAACCTCTCTGCATTTGAATGGATCTCTATGGGAATTGGGGGGTGGGACTAGATTAAGCTGTAAATTACACGGGAATAGTATGGAACCCATGGTTGGCTAAATGGCTGTAAGTCAACAAGGGTCTGAGGTATCAAACGAGCCTTAAACCATCACTCTGCTGCCAGAAATACAGTAGATATGGATGGATAACTGGAAGGGTTTCTTCTGACTTATTTTCCCATAGAGTTCAATAGGAAAATCTGTCAGGAGAAACAACCCTTCAAGTGATCCATCCATATCTACTGCATATCTGGCAGCAGAGTGATGGTTTAAGGCTTGTTTGATACGTCAGACCCTTGATGACTTGGAGCCATTTAGCCAACCATGTGTTCCACACTGTTCCAGTGTAATTTAAAGCTAAATCTAGTCCCACCCCCCAATTCCCATAGAGATCCATTCAAATGCAGAGGTTATAGTGTCGCTTCTAAGAGTACCTGGAAATAAGATATCAGGAGTCTTTTGATATCCTTTTATGATGGCATCACCTTTTTACCTGTGGAATACCTGTTTACCACAGAAGTTGTTTGAGAGAATGGCAAGAATGTGCAAAGCCGTTATCAAGGCAAAGGGTGGCTACTTTGAAGAATCTAAAATATAATACTTTTTTAAAATTTGTTTAACCCTTTTTTGGTTTTTGCATAATTTAATTTGTGTTCTCATAGTTTTGATGTCTTTACTATTCCAAAATGTGGAAAACAGTAAAATAACGGAAAAAAACCTTATGAGTAGGTGTGTCCAAACTTTTGACTGGTACTGTATATGTTAATATCAGCCAGTGTTGTGAACTGTAACTAGGTATACAGTTCAATAGGGATTAGGCCTTGTTGATAAAAAATAATGGCATGTAATTTGAGTATCTCTTGTGTAACAGCAAGGGCACTGGGGTTCTACTGCCCCCAAATAAAGAGGTGAATAAAAAAGGTCCTTCTGTGTACCACAAAGATGGTCCCACTTTTCCACCTCTGCCTCTTAATTTTTCCGTTATTAGACCTTACAGGATTTATTTATCTTTTTTTTTCTTTGCTGCATACGACTGCAAATATTATTTGTACATACTTTTTAAAAATTGAGTATAAATTTTGGCACACCTGTGTGGTGCCATTTTATATGGTAGTTGGTACAGACATCTATTTATATTGCTGTGATGTTGTATTAAAGCCATCGCAAGAAACCTGAGTTTGTGTTTTTACTATGTCAAGTCTATTCAACGTGTATGGTTTCATGGGGATCCTGGCTAGGATTTTGAGTTGTTTTATGGGGTAGATGAGTCATTCTATATTTCAAAATCTACCATGAACCGATCTCGGCCTTATTTGTACCTTTACACTCAAAACTAAAGTAATTACAGTATTACTGAACTACAGCACCTCAGAAAGAAAGCTACTTTTGGAGCAGGTGGCTTTTTTACGTAATCATACACGTGCACATTTACCGCAATGGAAAATTCAATTACGTGTCCAAGTGTTTATAGAAAAATAGGTTGCATAAAAGTATCGTAGAGCAATGGCTGGTCCGTGCAGTAATTGGACTGAAATTATCTATGCTGCCACTAGATGGCAGGGAAATGCCTTGGTTGGGTTTTATAGGATTGAACATCATGAGCCATAAAGGTAACACCAGTCCAGCTGGATGAAAGTACATTGTTCTGGCTGTCCCTACCATTAGCGTGCAGGTTTGCTGTCAATACAGTGGCAGGTTTTATTGTGCTATGGTTGAGAGATTTGTTTTCAGGAGCCTGTTCAGATCCACATGGTATAATGTTGAAGCTGAAATCATGTCAAGGTTTAAAATTGGATTAACTTTGCAGATTACATTAACCAGAGCAACTGCTTGAATTATGCTTGATATTTCATCCGTTTATGAGAGCTGAATGTACTCTTCATTCAAGAAAGCCGCTAGCCTGAGTGACCTTTTAACTGACTGAAAACGGGGCTGACTGAAAACTGCTAATGACAAGTGATTAAAGGCTGTGATTAAGACTGATTTGGAAATGGCAGAAACCACAGGTTCCCCCTTCGTCTCAATTTACAGTATACATATTACAGTTCAATAAATTGTGCAACAAATTGAATGTTTATGTAAAAGTATTCATTTTTAAATATACTCTATATATAGCCAGATAAAGATATACAAACAACCACTTGTAGAAAAATCCTTGTAAATTATTTTAATCAGTTGACGCTATTAACTGAAAATCAATGCATCATGGATATTGCATGCCCAGTGACAAAATAAAGGATGCAAATAAACAAATCTCTTGTTTTTTTTACAATTACATCTCTGATTCTTGCGTATGTCTGTTTGAGCTTTGCACATTTAGATTGTGATATCTGTGCCCATTACTGCATGCCAATTTGCCTCAAATCTGTTAGACAGTATCGAAGGACAATCATTTTCAACTCACACCGCAGATTTCCATTGGTATTTAAGTCTGCTTTGGTGGGGCCAATCCAAATTAATGGTACAACTTTGTAGTTTTTGTCACCTTTGGCCTAAATGCAGGTCTCTTGTTGACTGAAACAGGTTTGCCTCAAAGATTTGCCTGTATTCCGTTTAGCAAAATTCTACAATCGCCGCCGACACCAATACTCACATACTCCAATGTTTTATCACTGATTCAGAAGTACTGGAATATTTAATCATTGATCAGAAGCACTTTAATATTTAAACATTGATTAGAAGTACTCTAACGGTTGATTATTGATCAGAAGTATTCTAATATTTGATCATTGATCAGAGGTACTTTAATATTTTATAATTCATCAGAAGTACTGTTTGATCATTGATCAGAAGTACTGTAATATTTGATCATTGATTGGAAGTATTGTAAGATTGAATCATTGACCAGAAGTACTGTAACATTTGATCATTGATCAGAAATACTCATCATTGATCAGAAGTATAAACGCCACATGAACAGAATACTATAAATATACTTGCTTTTGTTTGCGTATTATGGGAAGAAAAAAAGAATTCTGGGAAACATCAGGTGAAGGATTAAGATGTTACGGATTGTGGAATTTTGGCTGTGTAAGTTCTACCGGAAATTTAGAGTGCTGTGTAAGGCCGACCTGCATTCCATGTGGCCTACGAATTCACGGATAACAAAAACCTGTAATTGACAGCATTCTGTATTCCTTGACTACATACCTGATCTAATATGTTAACTAATGCTTTAACATTTGTTTGTGAGTGTTGCTTCAATTTTACTGGGACTAAAAAAACAATAGGCTAAATCACGTATACCAAACAGACAGACAGTTTATGCGGGTTTCCAAAGGGAGCACGGGCAGAACCATTGGGCTTTTCATTGGGGTGTTTGGGTGAAACCAAAACGGAAAGGGAGGAATATATGAATTGCATTGATTTAGCCTAACTAATGCGCAATTTAGTACTCTGGTTTATTTGTATTTAGGTACTTTTTATTTTGTTTTTAGGCAATGACATGAGTTATTAGAGGACATTATATTTTAAGTGAGGTTTCCTCTTAGTGGAATCTCCAAAGAAGGAGCGACAGCTATAAACTGGGTTTAGAGTCCAACTGGAGAGAAGCTTTATGCTAATTAAGAGTGAGAGGTGCACGGACCCGCTATTAACCAGCTATTTGGCTAAGTAGGGCCTCTGCGGCATGCCTACAGTGCCATATATATTGTTTTTTTTTGTTTGTTTGTTTTTGTTTTATTTTGTAGTTAAGTGTGTAATTTCCGTCCAACTCTTTTGTGTTGTACATATTCTGTGTTGGATTATGGGAATGCCTGCACTCAATTTGTAAATAAATCTGGGTTTTTTTTTGTTTGTTTGTGTCCAGCCAATCTTCACTGCTACAATCACCGCCGGACACCGTCACATACCCAATGCTTGATCACTGATCAGAGGTACTCTAATATTTGATGATTGATCAGAGGTACTCTAATATTTAATCATTGATCAGAAGTTTTCTAATATTTGATCATTGATCAGAAGTACAGTGGGGTGCAAACATTTGGGCACCCCTGGTTAAAATGCCTTTTACAATTAATATCTAAGTGAACAGAAGCTAACCTGACCTCTAAATGTACAAAGTTAAACATGACACATTTCTTCAAATTCTAACCAAGATTACTTTTTAATTACATTTTTTCCATTTAAAAAAAAGGAAAAAGGCCCTCTCCAAAAGTTTGGGAACCCTGTCAGTTAGTACTTTGTTGCCCGAGCAGGAGTTACAATTTGTAACTCCTGCTCGGGCAACTATAACAGCTTGCAAACGCTTCCTGTAGCCAGTGTTTCAATTCTTGCTTTTGGAATTTTTCCCCATTCTTCCTGGCAGAACAATGTCTGGACTGACCTACGAACATTAGCCTCTAGAATTATTTGATATTTGGTGGAAGGAAGAATGGATTCCACCAAATATCAAGAAATTCCTGTGCCCCCCGCTGCCACACAACCCCAAAGCATAATGGATCCACCTCCATGCTTAACACTTGGCAAGGTGTTCTTCTCTACAAATGCTTCACCCTTTCTTCTCCAAACATACTTTATTTGGTTGTGGCCAAAAAGTTCAATTTTGGCTTTGTCAGTACAAAGCACATTGTTCCAAAATGCTTCAGGCTTCTCAAGGTTTTCTTTTGCATACTTCAAACGCTTTAAGGCTTCTTTCTGGCAACTCTGCCATGTAGGTCTTTGTTTTATAAGAACTAGACCTGCTACTCTTTTTTGCAGCTCTTTGCAGTGATGTGTGGGTTCTTCTGAGCATTTCTCACCAGGTCTCAGGCCATTCTATCTGAAATTGTTCTTGGTCTTCCAGATCTTGCCTTCACTTCAACTGTTCTGTTTATCTTCCATTTTCTGATAATGTTTCTAACAGTGGAAATAGGTAGTTTGAAACACAGAGAGAGTATTTTTTACCTGTCTTGTTGTTACCAACTGTTCTGTTTATCTTCCATTTTCTGATAATGTTTCTGACAGTGGAAATAGGTAGTTTGAAACACAGAGAGAGTATTTTTTACCTGTCTTGTTGGTGGAAGTGAACTATCTTGATTCTGACATCCTTGGACAACTGTTTAGAGGAACCCATGGTTGTTAACATCAGACAGAACTGCCACCGCAGTCTGATGCTTTAGAAGGCATGGTGCTCTATCTTGACGATCTTAGCGCTTGGTCTAAAGGCATAGCGCAAGTGCATTGTGCATGTGTCACTGTCCAATGAATTATGGTGCTCACTGTAAATCTTATTTTTCTCACAAAAACTGAATGACAGTTAATTTGTTAAATGTGATCTAGCAGCAGAAGTAAATGGCAACCATTAACCATATACATTGTTTGGAATTGAGATACAGATAATATATATTGAGTATTTTTGCATAAGATTTATTTCTGTATTTCTTTAAAATTCCAATAATGTGATGGGTATATTTGACCCAGACTAAGAGTTTCACAGGTGCTAATAAGTAAACAGAACACAGGGGTTAAAAACTGGAAAAATAGAAAAAATGTGGATGCCAAGTGAAGGCAATTCAAACCCAGAGACGGAGGCAGTGTGAAGGCCTGCAGTTGGGGGCCATTCTTGCAGTGATGAAGCTTGAACTGGGAGGGTTCCACATCACCTCCAGTGGGTGAAGACATTTCTGCCTCTGTGTATGTGTGTCTGTGTGTGCGTATGCGCAGAGATGGGCAGTCATACTGTATGTATTTGAGATATGTATTAGGCACCAGGTATTTTGTAATTTGTATTTGATAAGTGTGAAAAAATTATAATTTGTATCAAGATACTTTTTGGAGTGGTATTTTAGTATTTTGACATACTCACATAACTTTGACATAACTTATCTTTGATACACAGGGCCATCTCAAGGGGTGGGCAGGGCCCGAGGCGAGTCAACCAACGGGGGCCTAGCTGTTAACACGATAACATCATAGCTAACCCGTCATAGGGTGAAATAGTATCTATTATAAAAAAGAAATTAATAAATAGTATCTATTATAAATATGAAGGCTATAAAAGATTTACAGGCTACATCACACAAACCAACTGTATACAACCAAGCAATTGAAGAATTAGTAGGCTAAGACTCTGACTTAAAATATGCCATTACTTAATTAATTAAATATGAATTTAAATTAACAATAACAACTCACCGCATTTTTGCTTAATTTCTCCAATTAAAATTCAAACAATAATACTGTAGGTTGTGGTACGATCATAGAGTGAACCATGAATTATAGATTTTTCTATTGATTTTGGTGGACCATAAAATAATTGCAAATGTTGAACACTACCTTGTTCATTGTAAAGAGGTAAAAATCAGACAGAGGGTGGGATATAGGCCTATAAATAAAAGTGACAGCATATTAAGAGATGGATCGCAGCAAGTCGCACCTACCAGAATTTGATTCAACATTTTTTCAAGCATATTCTCCGGATGATTCTAATCATTACTCCCATTAAAGCACAACTGAACTTTGGTAGAACCTTGGGTTGTGTACTTAAAATGACACTTCTAGGACGTATCAGAATGCGAACAAAGCGGATTCTGTCAATACAAACAATAACCAGTCCTCATACTTATTTTTTTTCAAAATTAAATGGCCCTTTCATATTTTATTTCAAACGTAGACCTTGTAATGTAATTCTTGGGCCAGAAACAGCGTGAATGCACCGATGTGTCAGAAACCACTCATTGGTCCAAATTTCCACAGAAGCAAGCGTTCCTGGTAGTATATATCTATGGTAGACAAACCGACCTGCCAACATTTTGCTAGTCTTTTCTGGTAGCTTGCTAACAACATTGAAGAAAATAGCACTTTTATAACTAATTTTAATTACACAAAAAAAATATGTACAAGGACTGGTTATTGTTTGTATTGACAGAATCTGCTTCGTGCGCGTTCTTATACGTGCTTGAAGTGTCATATTGAGACCGTTTTAGCTGCCCTATAGAAGTGAATGGAGAGCGACAAATACCATATTCTGGATTATCACCCCAGGGGAGCACAGAGCAACGAACGAACATATTTTGCCAACATTTGGACTGAGCTGCGCCAGGATTTACGTAATGTAAGAATTTAAATAGACCACTATTTTCTACAGCTGTATATGACACTGTTTTCATATTGGAACTTTATTACTGAAGTTTTGTAATTTTATGAAAATCATTTACAATTCTTCTTTACCTCAGGCCTCATACTTGCATTCATACTATTTTGTTCTCTAACCGGCTAATGGTTGTAACTGAACAAAGTAAGTTTTGAACAATGCCAGAATTAAAATTTCTGAAATGTAATTTTGTATTTTGGAAATACAAATTAGGCCTACATGTATTTTAATTGTACATTTTGTTGAACCAGTAACTAGATACATTTCCATGTATTTTTGCCCATATTTGTATGTGTGAGTGTGCGTGTCTGTGTGTGTGTGTGTGTGTGTGTGTGTGTGTGTGTGTGTGTGTGTGTGTGTGTCCATATGTCCCTGTCAGCCTGAGACTCTGCAGTTGGGAATGAGTAGATAATAGCTAGTTTATCTCACCCATTGTAGGTACGGTAAGATATAGTTTGAGCCTCACTTGCTCCGGTGGCCACTGAGACCAACCAGTGTGCAATTTTTTCACCAAGGATTTTCAAATAAATATCACATTCCACCAGACAATGGTGTCTTATGGTATCCTGGCTGTTGCCATATGAATTTTTCCTCTTTGAGTGATTGCTAACCTTGGTGTGATGTGTGTCCTCAAAGGGAATTAATCCAACCCCAACCCACTGTCCAACTGCACCAGTCATCACTGATCCGTGCAAGCTCTGCATTGGGGATAGAGGTGGAAAATCCATATTCAGAAAGTAAAAGTCCTTCCGAGTATTTTGTTCCAGTCACCTGGATTTGCTAATTAGGACAATTCTTCAGCCAGGATCTAGAACTAATTAGTGAAATCAGCTGGCTGAGTTTTACTTTTTTACCCCGGGACTTTCCACCTCTGATTGGGAAAAATGTAGAACACAGTTCCTATTTTTGGGTGCTATGCCCATTTGTGGTGGATACATCCTTAAATTGTGTAAACCGACTTGTCCCATTAATTGTGCCCACTGCACAGATCAGAGTGCACACACAGATCAGTGAATCTGTGCAGACGGAAGACCAGCAGGTGGACTTCATGTTGGGGGCCCTGGAGGGAACAGCATGGAGAGAAATGCGGTAGACTATCGATGCCGTGTGGGAGGAGCTGGACGGGCGGTATGGCCAGCCGACACCACTGCCAGTAACCCGGCGCCGTTTCTTCCAGTGCCGCCAACGGCCGGGGGTGCCATTGTTTGACTATCAGGTTGACCTCCGTGAGCTTCATTCCAGGTGGTGCGAGCAGGAGCCTGGCGGTGATGAGGGAATGACATCCTGTTGCGGGACCAATTCCTGTTGGGGCTAGAAGACGGGCCGGTCAAACGTGAATTACAGCGGCAGGTTGGACGCCAGGACAGCCTCACGTTCCGCCAGGTGACTATGGAGGCTCGCGCCCTGGAGAGGGAGCTGGGTCAGCGCACCAGACCCCAGTGGCTTCCCTAGCCACACAGGAGCCGCCAGTCCGACCGGAAGTAGACCTGGAGCAGTGGAAGGAGGAAGTTAAGAACGAGCTACAGGACCAGCTGGCAGCCTTAGGGAGGACCCTGGTTGCTGAGTTGAGACAACAGTGCGCTCCGGGCCCTGTTGCCCCCTCCTCCGTTAATGAATCGCTCCTCATCTACCTTGACGATATTATTGTTTATTCCTCTGACTTCCAGGCCCACCTAAAGCATCTGGAAGGGGTGTTCCAGTGACTGGCCCAGCACAGACTGAAGCTGCAGCCCCAAAAGTGCCAGTTCCTACGGTGGGAGGTGAAGTATTTGGGGCATGTGATTGGGCCTATCTGCGATTTATCCCCGCTTTCACCCAAATTGCATTCAACAGCTGCTTGTAGGGACCGCGACTCATGGGAAGAAGACGCAGCCAGTGACCTGGACGGAGGAGTGCCAGCAGGCATTCGACGAGCTGAAGAGGGCCCTGTTGACTGCACCGATTCTGGAATTTGCGGACTTCAACCTTCCGTTCCGGCAATATACGGATGCCAGCTTAGAGGGCCTAGGAGCAGTGCTAGGCCAGGTGCAGGACGGGAGGGAGAGGGTGATTGCCTACGCCAGCCAGAGCCTGCATCCCCCCGAATGGAATGATCAGAACTACAGCTCCTTTAAATTTGAGCTATTGGCCCTGAAGTGGGCCATCACCGAGAAGTTCTGGGACTACCTGTGGGGTGCCCAGGTCACTGTGTTCACGGACAATAACCGCCTGGTACACCTGGAGACGGCGTAGCTGGGAACAATAGAACAGTGTTGGGTAGCCCAGCTAGCCAACTACCAGCTTACCCTTAAGTATCACCCCGGCCGGGCTAACATTAATGCTGATGTGCTTTCCAGGTTGCCAGGGGAGGGTGGAACAGCAGAGCATGGACCGGTGTGCCTGGTGCAGGGAGAAGGCCCTGCAGGGGACTCGGACTGGAAGGAGCTGCAGCAGGGGATGACCAGCTGCGGGCCCTGGCTGAGTGGGTGTGGTTAGGGGAGCCCACCTGACGAGAGGAGCGAAGACGGGCCCCACCAGAAGAATGTAAGTGGTGGAGGGAGTGGGAGCGGCTCCAATTGAAGGGGGGGGTCTTATACAGAAGAACCCGCACACTGGATGGCGGTGAAGAGGTGTGGCAGGTCTTGGTGCCCCTGGAGAGGCGGGAAGATCTATGGCGGCTGTACCACCAGGTCTTGGACCACCAGGGAGTGGGGAAGATCGAAGCAGCCCTACGACGGCAGTTCTTTTGGCCCGGGATGAGGACGAACGTCCGCAGGTGGTCCCAGAGCTGTGTGCAGTATGCAGTCACCAAGGCGGGACCGGAAGTACGGGCCCCCCTCTCCACCTCTTATCCATTGGAGGTGGTGGCCATGGACTATCTCTCACTTGGGCGCCCTGGGGATCAGTACCCCTACCTCCTGTTCATTACCGATCTCTTCTCCCGGTATGGCTGAGCAGTACCAGTGAAGGACTAATCAGCTGAGACCACCACGGAGCCGTGGTCCAACACTGGAGGTGTCGCGAGCGGCTCCTTTCGGATCGGGGGGCAGTGTTCGAGTCCTCTTTAGTCGCAGTGTTCTGTGAGCTGTACGGGTGTACCAAAATACGCACAACGGCATACCATCCACAGGGCAAACAGGGCTTGTGAGCATTTTAATCGAACACTGTTGTCTCTCTTAGGGTCCCTGAGGGAGGAGGAGCAACACTGGAGGAGCCTGACACCCCCGTAGAGCAACCAGCGGAGGAGGTAAATATCGATGTCCCCTCGACGCTCCATCCATGAGACGAGGGGATGGCCCCCACCCCTGTACATTGTGGAGTGTTAGTCGGGATGACTAACGTCATATGGGGGGGGAATGTAGCATGTTCGTGGTCTCCCTCAGTGAGGAGGGAATGGTGGTGGCTGTCGTAGTAAGAGACGGGATAATTATGAAGCCAGATGGAATGATTGGATGATTGAAAGAGTGAGTGTTTGCATGAGTGTAGGGTACTCATTGGGATTGAGTGATTGGAAGGGAACGCTGGGGCTGGGTTCCCTGTGGGGATATAATGAAGCGAACCTGGGGTAAAAGACAGACTGACGGAGGGCGAGAGAGAGCGTGTGTGTGATTCTCTGAGCGCTTGCATGAGGCGGTGTTTTCTTTTAATTTTGTTATTAGTTTGATTACGTTTTCTTTGTATGAGTGCAAATGTGTTGTGTCCATGTACTTACCTGAATGAGGCGGGCAGCTGAAAGCAATCTGAGGCGGCTGTAAAAACAAGAACCACAACAGCGGCGTTAGACCCGGAACTGGTGGAAAGCACGGCGATGAGCTGTTGCTGGGGGAACTGACTTCCCTCAGACCGTAAGGAACGTGTTTTCGCCATATCTCGAGCAGCAGCATTTTTTTATTATGAATAAAAAAACCCACAGACGGGCATAGCCTCTGTTAGCTGTGTGATACTGACTCATTGTGTTTTTTTTAATTGTAGTAAATAAAGATAATTTTTTACCTTTATTACTGTCTGGAGTACTGTTTGGAGAGCGGTGGATCCAAAAAAAAAACCTGGTCCGGATTCAGGCATGGGATTATCCCGGTTCAACCTGTGACAAACATATAATAATAATGCCTGGCATTTATATAGCGCCTTTCTCGATACTCAAAGTGCTTTACAATGATGAGGGGGAAACTCGCCTCAATCACCACCAATGTGTAGCACCCACCTGGATGATGCACACATCAGCTGAGGTGGAGAATAATTTTTTAGCCAATTAAACTGGGGGATGATTAGGTGGCAAATTGAAAGAGCCTGGGTTGGGAGTTCAGCCAGGACACCAGGAAAATCCCTCCTCTTTACGATAAGTGTCATGGGATCTTTAATGACCGCAGTGAGTCAGTACTTCGGTTTAACAGCATCTCCTACAGCACAGTGTCCCCATCACTGCACTGGGGCATTGGGGTTTATTTGACCAAAGGGAAGACTGCCTCATACTGGCACACAAACACCCCTTCCAGCAGCAACTTAGTTTTCCGCAGGGGTCTCCCATCCAAGTACTAACCAAGCCCACACCTGCTTAGCTTCAGCCATTCAGCAGGCACAGATTGCATGGCGGTATGGCTGCTGGTAATATATAATGCTTGTGTGGCTGTGCAGCCAATCTCAGACCCGCTACCTCAAAATAAGTAGGCTATGTAGGCTAAATGATCGTAGCCTACTAATGTTTCGCAAAAATGTGCATATCATTATGAATTCGCGGTTTTATATCTATAGCCTATAGATAAAGTTGAACCTATTGTCTGTACAGGTCTTGTAGGTCGCCACTGCCGACAAAAGAAAAGGTTTCGTTATTGTAATGCACTGTAGCCTACGTAAACAGTGGGTGTTTTAATTGTGAGGTACACTAGAATGGGTCGTTTAAGGACACGCAGTGCAGTGATGCTCTCTTCTGATAATGGGCTGAAAATAGGCTCTAAAAAAACCCATTGCAAAGTATCCCTGTTCCAAAAATCCAAATCTTGGGCTGGTTGTAAAATTGCGTTTCAAGGACAGATCTGTCACCAGAACTACAATTCTCGTCGATCGATTATAGATGGGATTGGTTTTGGTCACCACTACAATCGCACACCACGCTTGAACGCTAGTTGCGCACTTTAAATGCACATGCAAAGAAATGGCCCGTTTGTCTGTAGCAGTGCATACAGAATATTGGCTGACTGCAGGGGTAAAATCGTATTTTCCGCCTGTAACGCAGGACGTAGCTAAGCTAGCGGTGGCACAAATGTAAAAGGAACGATGAATTTCAATATCCATTTATTTCCCTAGTCATAATAACAGTGGTGACAATTGTGAGATGAACCCTGCTAAACATTGTGCTGCTTCTTTCGTGACTCAAATTCACCTAGTTTTTAATCCAAATACAAGTAGGCGGTGCTTGTGGGTGGGAATTTGTGACAGACTCGCGAGTGTCCAATCACGTTAAAGGGACTCTGTTTCCTCGCGTTAATTCGCAATGCCCCACCGCCCAAGAAATCCTGGTAAACCTAACTTGACGTCGCGAGATCGTATATGACAAACGTTCGGTATAGCCAATCAGTGGTCAGTATTTTATTCAATTGGCCAATAGTCATCATAAAACCCGAATAGAGGTGGGCTTTACTAAAATGTTACGTAGTGTGTTTGGTTGTTAGAAAGTTAATGGCTGGGGGGAAAGAGATTCTCTTCTCGCTTCAGGAGAGTTTGAGGATTTTCTGAAGTGAAAACATCATAATTTAAAACAATTTTACCCCAAAGCAAGTTTAGGACAATATTACATTTGTTAATATACATAATATTTAGGGAAGTATGCAGGATGCAGTAGCCGGGACAGCAATGCTGACGGACGGCTTCGAGGACGAGATTGACTCGGTGACTCCGCGCTCCCCTGCGGTAGGGATGGGGGTAGGAACCACACCAGGAGCCGGACTCGGGGGCCTAGGGATCGGTGTCGGCGGAAAAAAAGTTCGCTTGTTCGGCGAGGCGGGTGGGCCCGCAACAGACAGGCTGGATTTTAAACTCGCTGCGGCCGCAGTGCTTTCCTCTGGCCCTGGATCCGGCAGCGACGAAGATGAGGTTTCTGAGGTAACGTTAAGCTTAGCTAGCTAACGTTAGACAAGATCGCGTTTAGTCAGCCGTCCCTCCCTCCCTCCCTCCCCGACGGAATTTCACTAAACAAACACGTTTTAAGCCCAATGTGCATCATGTCAACTAAATTGTTCATAATTTGTATTATTTTGGGATAATATTGAGTGGACACATGATCATATTTTTATAATTAGCCACACTATGCAATGTTTTATTTACGGCAAAGGCTGCGACCAAGGCCTAGTAGTCGCAGCGTATAGCAGCCGTGCTAGTCTCACGTTAGCTAACGTTAGCTACAACTTTGCTCGTTTTTAGGCAGCCAGGCGCAATGCCTGCTAGTGCAAGCATGTCCCAGTTAGCATTAGAGATATGTCAGCCTGCAGACACCCCACAGGTATGCGCTTTTCCTCTTTTCCCTTGTTTGCTGTCAAGTGTTGATAGCAAGGTAACGTTTGTTAAGCGAGTCACACAGGCGGACGGAGACTTTGTCTAACAAACGTTATCAATTCGCTTGGCGTCTTGGGATCCGTTGGAAATTGCTCAGACGCTAAGCTGTGTCAGTCCCCATCGGCTCGTTCTCCCAGTTTAAGCACCATTATACACCAAAGGTTCGCTGTTTAGGGACCACTTTCCCCCCGCTACACTGTCCTGTCACACCGCCCACTGTCCTCGATTGGACGTGTTTACCCGAAAGGCCGACCCGCGTCGCCTGCTGCCATTTAGCCGACAGCTGTAATGTAGGTATGAATTGAGCGAGCCGTCTATGTATTCACAGGGTGGTGGGTATGAAGCTAGGTCTGCCTTTAGGTTTTAACTGCGGGGTTCTTAATAATGTGCCACAGTCCTTTGCCTTCCCCTTAAAATTGCTCAACTGACATATGACTAGTTTCAGTTGCAGGTAAATAATGAATGTGTGTGTTTAAAAGCTTAGTCATCGCGGTGAATGTGGGTTTTCTGTCAGCTGTGCGGGAATTGGACTGGCACGTTATCAGAAGTGAGACCTCCCTGTCCTGCGCTGCCCTTCTCAACACGGGGCTCTCCAAAGTCTCAACCTGCCTGATACTATTTTCAACTTCAATTGTTTCTCTCACTACCTAGTTTGAGTCACTACTTCAGTCATTTAAGCGCTCTTTGAAATAGCAATTTCCCATTCCTTACAGCACAATTAATCCAGCAAGTTTAAAAGTAATAAATACTGTGATGGAATGGGTCTTAATTACATGAATAGCCAAATCTAGGTTTTTCATGTGTGTAATTACAAGACCATCACTTTGAATGAGCAGTCTACTCAACCTTTACTGGTTTTTGTTTAATGACACAATCACTTGCTGTAGGCATAACACAAAAATAGATGGCCAAGTTTACTGTGTCCCACATAAATAACTTTAAATGCATGTCTGAGCATGTGCAGAAGGACCTATGGCACCAGGTAATTTGTAGACAAAGCGATCGCTGTTGTGAGAAGTCGGGCAGATGCTTGGAGATGCTCATGCTTTCTCTGTTTCTCTTTCTACCAGGCATGGGTGTGTCTGTTGCCTTTTATAGATTTGAGAGGGCACTTTTCTCCCTTGTGTAGACTGTTTGACCAGAATGGGGGAGAGATCAGGATGTAGTCTGTGGGATAACCTGGCACTGCTGCCATCCATGTATGCAATGCCAGGCCCCAGACATCCACATGGGATGTGCAAATGGCCATGCCAAGGATTCACAGCCCAGATTCTTCCCAGAGATACTCCCTCTTTCCACATATTGAGCGGGAGCAGAGAAACCTTTTCCGGTTCTGCACACGATTGGTGCATGAATAAAAAAATTCCCAGGTTCTGTGCTGAGTGGGCCCATCCATCCATTCCACCTTTACTTTCAACCGGGCCGGCCAGCTGAGGATGGCCTCAAAATACCAACTCAATCATTTTTTCCCATCAGAACATGTAGTTGCAATAGTTTTTTTTTCTTGGTCTAATGTCTCCCTAAAATAACAGAGTTATTCTGTTATTTGGACAATATTTTAATATTTTGTGGACCAGTCAGGGAAAGTTGGCATCACTGTACATCACTTGGGGACTACAGCGCAGTCCCTGGTTCCAATTTGTACAACATGACGGCACAAAAACTATACTTCCACAGCTTCAAAACACTTTTCACAAGCCCAAAGTCAATGGGTGATGTCCGTCACTTTGTCCATTTTTAATTTTTTTTTTACAGTTTATGGTTCACACCCAATAACTGCGCAGAGATATTGCTCAGGTTCCGCTCAGTAAAGTGGTCACGCATTCCATTATCTGGGTTCCACCCTCCTGGGGTGCTCAGAGAAACTAAGACTAAGTTTGTGTTAATTAATTGCAGGGTTCAATGTGCAGTTGCGCTATCGATGGGATGGTTCAGTGCAGTCCAGCCACTTCAGAGAACCAAGAGCTATGAGAGAAATGCAGGCCAGTTTACTGGAACTTAACTTTTTCACCCACTGGCCAGAGTGGCTTGTGGATTCTAAAAATCACCAGCCATTTTCAACATTTTACTTGACACATTACCTTTCACAATATGACGCAACCTGGTTGCTCACCTGCCAGACTGGCTTCTAGAGTAGAAAGTCTTACCAGCTTCTCACCCTGCTTTGTAACCTAAAGGAAGGTGATGTATGCGTGCATGCCGACACCCTGCTCACAGTGCACGCATCCAGGGTGCTTGGATCGGTGGAGTGTGTGCTTCCGCTTGGAAGTCACGTGTCAAACTGGCTACTTCTTCTTTTGGATCTCCTGGAAACCCAGAAGCGCCTTATAGGGAGGGAAACGGGAAGGAAGTGATGTCAGAGGTCTGCGGTGTTCCAGAAGTCCAGGGAATTGGAGCAGCTGGTCACCATGAGCGACAGGCGGAGGGTTGGACTAGACAGGCGATCTAGCTGTAGGTTCATCATAATCCATGGCATTTGGGCCACTATATACACACACGCATTAATGTTTGCAATGATAGTGATGTAGGTGGTCTGCAGAACTGACGGCAGGTAAAAGCTGTGTATTAATGAGCTTTCTTCCTTCTGGGCCACTAGTACAGTTGTCACCTGTCACAGGGGAGATGACTTCACCAATATGCCGTAGTAATTGTTACATTCAGGGTTTAGCAAATATGGGGCCCTGGCTGTTGGGAGTTGGCTGGACCATGAGCCAATGGGCAGGGCGGTGTTGTGGATTTGACCCGCCTCCAGCGGCAGTGGGTGTGGCCCAGTCCTTGTAATGGGCTCAGTATGTCTGTGGGTCACATTAGAAGGTGGTGACACTCAGGGGAACAGTGGTATCTTTGAGCCGCCATGACGTACAGCTTAAATATAAGGAGATTGGACTTTTTATATGAGGAACAAATGTACCATTGTACCTTTTATGCTTTACAGCCTCTGACCATGTCAATAGTGGTTTTAGACACTTGGATCTGGTTTTACTTTAGTTGCAACTGGACAACTAAAAGATAACTGGCTGTTTACAAATACAAAGTATTTCTGTTTTACACGCACCATGTTTGGTGCTTTCACGTTAATTAAAAAGAAATCCTTGAAATACGATCTGACTCGTTTCTCTGCGAGTGTACACACAAGCATGTAATGCATACATAAATATAGGATTGTGGGTGTACATGATATTTGGTGGAACAACAGGATTATGGGTGTTTATATAACCTTTAGAAGTAGAGCAGGACTGTTTATGTGTGTGTATAACCTTCAGTAGGACAGTGGGATTTTGGGTGTGTATATAACCATCAGTAGAACAGTGTGATTGTGGGTGTGTATATAACCATCAGTAGAACAGCGTGATTTCGGGTGTGTATATAACCTGTAGGTAAGCGTGATTGTGGGTGTGTGTATAACCTTCAGTAGAACAGTGTGATTGTGGGTGTGCATATGACCTTCAGTAGAAAAGCGTGACACTGGTATCTATATAGCCTTCAGTAGAACAGCGAGATTTTGGGTGTGTATAGTGCAGTCCATGAGTATTTGGACAGTGACAATCTTTTGTTGTTTTGGCTCTGTACTCCAGCATATTGGATTTGAAATGAAACAATGAACATGAGGTTAAAGTGCATAATGTCAGCTTTAATTTGAGTGCATTTATGTCCATATCCATTGATCCATGTTGGAATTACAGCCCTTTTTACATATAGTCCCCCCATTTTAGGGGACCAAAAGTAATTGGACAAATTAGCTATCTTAAATAAAATCATCATACTTAGTACTTGGTTGCAAATCCTTTGCATTCGATGACTGCCTGAAGTCTGTGACCCATAGACATCACCAGCCGCTGGGTATCTTCCCTGGGATTTTTGCCTTCAGTCTTATCTTCAGCAAGTGAAACGTATGTTCAATTGGAGCCAGGTCGCGTGATTGACTTGGTCAAGAACATTCCAACTTTTGGCCCTGAAAACTCCTTGGTTGCCTTAGTAGTGTGTTTGGGGTCATTGTCCTACTGCAAAGTGAAGCATTGTCCAATGAGTTTTGAGGCAGTCACATCATCAGTAAAGACAATTGAGTTGGGCTGGGCGATATACATGTTCGATAGTGCTTGAATATTTTTTTAAGCGCAATAATGGTAATCACTACAATGTGGTGTGTTGCCTTTCTGTCAGTCTTTTTTTCTTTAATTATACCTGATGCGGTAGTAAACATCCGAACTGGAGAGGCAACTTGAAATGCTGCCGGAAATCTTTTAAATAAAATCATTACTAATATCTTTTGGATGTCGAAAAGACAGCCAATCAGCAGCAAGGTTGTACAGCTTCCATGTGTTCATGTGATGTGTTTTTGTTGTACCTCTTTGGAGGCACCTCTACATCATATGGATAATTGTCGTCCACAACGGATATAGCCGGCACCTGATTGGTTAGACACACTACGGTCCTTTGGTTTTGGCTCCACATTTTTAAACTGGAACCACGTGGCGTCCTGTTCATAAACTCTTATTCCACCTAAACAGTCCACGAAAATATGTTTCTGAAAATATTTGAGGTGAAAAATAGGCCATGCAGTTGCTGAATTCATACTTGAAGTGCAACGTCTAGTTTGACAGTTTTATCAGTTATACAAAATAATTTGTACATTGTACATTCATTTATGCAAATGACGATGGACACACCTCCTCCGCTCCCCCCACCCATCTCCCTCACTCACGCTACATTTTCATATCGAGCAACTTCAGTCGCCCAGTTGGCGACGGTCAGTGACCTGAGCAGCTTGGCAACTGAGCAACCTAAATTGGCCGATAAATGTTCCCCACATTTTAACTTTTCGCGGCCATCGGCAGTAACCGCCAATCAGAGTTCCGCGATTTCTAGTTCTCCAACTGATATGATATCATTTTGTGAATAACTGTTCCGCCCCGCTTCACTCATTGCAGCAATGGAAGATCATCTAATAAATATAGTCCAAGCTTACCCGGTCCTGTTCAACCCTAAAAATATGTTTTATAGTTTATACACTACTGGAGATACGGCATATGTCTGTCTGTCTGTCTCTGTCTAGGGAGAGGGATAGAGATCGCTAGCTGGCTAGAACAAATAATTATCAGTGTCATGACATAGGCTAAATATAAAGAATAGGCTATAGGGCAAATACGTCTTTGATATATTGTACATTGCTGTTGTTTCTCTTCATAAAAAAATTGTAGCTGCACGAGCTGACTCATATTGTACCCCTGATTTTGAACCGCTTCTGATGCGGATCAAAAAAGTCCGTCATAAACCTTTTTATATTGCCCCAGAAAATGCAGATCAAGGCCGCCGGACCATTTTATATACACGCATTTTAGTACGTACTTGTTGTCATGGTAACCAATTGTCTCATGTTAAAGCGGGCTCGAGAACAAGAGGTCAATAATTTGCGCGCGCGATTCATGTTACACTAGCTAACCTGGCTCGAGTGGTTTACTGTGTGCCTCACGTAGCCTATGTGTATCTATGTTTTGTCTAATTCGATGATCGTTTAAATTGGAGATTGCCGAATAAAGTTATGGAAGTGGAACCTATGCTTATATTCGCGGTGATTGTGGTTCAGTTAGGTCTTTGTAGGCAATTGCTTCAAGATCTGCATCACTCTTTCCGAAGGGATTTAAGAAGAAAACGAGTCATTTTCGAGCTTTCGCGACGACGGAGTCGGGTTTAGTCCGCTTCAAATGTCGGGTCTTTTCATATTGAGCCGTATCCGCTTCTGAAGCGCTTCTGAACCACCTACTAGTCCGTACTAACTTGAAACCGTTCTATTTTGTATCGGTATTATCTACCCGTCTCAAATCTTTTCATATTGAGATTTAGACCGCTTCAGAAGCGCTTCAGAAGCTGATATGGCTCTAATATGAAAGGGGTATTAGAGAACACAACGGGAAGCTCTTACCCCGCCCTCAGCGTTAGTGGACTTGAGCGACCCAGCAACCGTCGTTCGCTGTGAGAACGCGGTGTCAGACTTACCAGTGGTTTTCATCTTGCAGTAAACTCTCTAAGGTTATGCTGGTATAGTCTTCTCTATATTTAAGTCTTTGGCTGTGTCTGAAACGGCACCCTTCCATACTATTGAGTAGGATTGTTGAATAGACAGGACGAGAAAGTAGTTAAGTATATGATATCACTTTAAGGGTTGTTTCTCCTGACTCATTTTCCTATGGACTTATTTTTCCATAGAGCTCAATATCTACTGCATATCTGGTAGACTCTTGATACCGCAGACCCTTAAAAGACAGCCATTTAGCCAACCATGGGTTCCATACTAATCTTGTGTAATTTACAGCTTAATCTAGTCCCACCCCCCAATTCCCATAGAGATCCATTCAAGTGTAGAGCGGTTATAGTATCGCTTGTAAGAGTACCTGAAAATAACATATCTAGAGTCTTTTGATATCTTTTTAAATGCAGTCATGATAGCATGACCTGTTTACTTGTGGAATGTTCCAAACAGGTGTGTTTTGAAGTTTGTTTTTTGCCCCTGTCGCAACATTTCTGCATTTTACATACTGTCCCCACTTTTTCTGTATTGGGGTTTGTAATTCTGATTTCCACTTATGTCCAGTTATTTCCCATATATCCTCCAATGACTATCGTCTGGTTGGTTCCGTTTTTAAAGGTTAACAAAACACGCTGGTTTCGCTAGACGCATGAAGTTTCTGGCCAATGACGGACTGGACGTGCAGTACCCAACGTTTTACCATTAGAGACACTTTTGAGCCAGATCTTTTGAGTTTATGCTGTTTTACGCCGACTGCTGTAAAATGTCAAGATATGGACCAGGATCAATCGGTAACACTTAGAAAAAACCAAATGTATCAGTTCTCATCTAAAATAAGTGGTTTTAGTGCTTTGTTACCTTTTAATTAGTCCCTCACACCCCAGATTTTAGCCGACGTTATTTTTTCCTCAGGATAACTGTTTCTGTTTGAAACGGTTGATGCAAAGTAACTCACGTGGACAGCTCATTTGCTCATATCTATATAAATGACCAGTGATTATGTTTGTTGTTCATTTTTACATATCTATAGTTATGCAAGAGCTGATTTTTATGGAAAACGGTTTTCAATATTATTACATATATATTAATAATATAGTATTATTACAATATTATTAATATTATCACCAATGTAAGAGTCATGTTAACCAAAGAAATGATTTATATTTCCATCAACATTGTTTGACATTGTTCTAATAGTGAACTGAACCAGAAGGTGTGCTATTTAGTGCCATGTATTCTCATTAACAAAAAATTGTGTTCAGTAGGTAAAATAATGTGTTTTATTAGAAGTTTGCACATTGACAGGATCAATCAAAAGATTTTGAATGTCGGCAGCCATATTGGCTTGGCACTGCTGAGGCGCATATCTTTCTTTCTTAAAAGCTATGGCGTTTGTTATTGCTTTTGCCCGGTCTGAATTAGTGGAGGCAGCTCAAATGCCATGGGGAGCTGGGTTTGCACTCCACTTTTTCCTTTTACCAGTTCTCCAGGCTGGGCTGTGCTAACCCTGCTTTCGTTTATTTTTATTAAAACATTTTTTTTATTTGATTTTGTTTTATAATTTGGCACCCAACACGGGGCTGTCTATGTCCAATTCCCAACTCAGTTTAGAATGTCCAATTATCTCCCCAAACCGCATTCATGAAACAACCCCACTGCACAGGACACACGGGCCCTGCATTCGTTTACGGTCGGAGGTCGGATGTGGGACCGCTTCATTACCGACATTACTGCGTTCGCGGTGCACAACTGGAGACTTGGCGTCATGCACGCCCTTCGCAGGGAAGTTTTGGCTTTGTTAGCAAATATAGCTAAAACAGCTAACAACTTCAACAATAACGTTTTAACTTTTAATTGTTTATCATTCTGTATCGGTATGTTGGCCGAAGCCAAGCATTTAATGCTGAAAAATGAAAGCCGAAGTGTTTTAAAGGTAAAATTGTCTAAAAGGCATGTTTGTTTAGTGTTCAGGGTAGAATTGTGGGTATTTCTACATGTTTTTTATGCTGTTTTGAGCCTTTGGTTGACAGGATGTTTGTGTCTGTGTGTGCGTGTGCGTGTGTGTGTGTGTGTCCTTCAGTAGCAGAGCAGGATTGTTTTCATTTACACTGTTCTGTAGAATAGAGTATGCGTGCGCATGCAGTTCAATGGAAGTTGAGCTAAGGTGATTCTCATCTGTTCTTGTTTGAGGGACGTCTGCAGAGACCGCTGTGGCTGAGTGAATGTGATGGCAGAAAGGAGAGTGTTAGAAACCCCTGTTTCTGAAAGGCCTGTACTCCTTAATGAATGATAGTCTGCATTTTCTGTCAGTTAGAATCTGGTGTGTTTTGATGTTGCTACTGGAATATGAGACCAAAAACACATTGTTTTGAGGTCTCGCTGACAGCCGGTGTTTTTGCTACACACTTGTCAGTTATCTCTAGCCTCCAGAGTGAGCATGTGCAGTGGTGCTTGTGCACCCTGGGAACTGTGGTTTCAACAGTGGAGTTTGTTGTCAGTTATTCATGCCTTCTGAGGCCCTATGGAACTACAACCCCCACAGTTAATTTTGTGACTCAGTCATTCTTTTCATGCACATTCCTCATTCCTCACCGTCTGCCATTGGTAGTTGCTTTTTGCATGTGTGCGCTGAACAATGTGTGTGTCTAATCTTTTTAATTTAGTCGCTTTAACTGCACCATGGTAAATTAATTAAAATACGAGAAATAAATGCTGCAAATGTCTCATGCTTGTGTAGCTTTTAGGAAACTAACCTATGGAAACAAACCTTTGCCAAACTAATTAGATATTTTTTTTGTTTTTTTTTGGGGGGGGGGGGGGGGGGGGGTGCAGTTAAAATGTCTTTGAAATTGCTGTAATGAATTGGAGGTACCCAAGGTACCTGTGATCCATAAGGAAAATGTCGAATGAAGGCTGTGGAATGTAGCTTGTATTAAGCGGCACATTGTGAAACTCCCACAATGCATTTTTCTTTCTCTTTTTCCCTGAATGCAAAAACCGTGCCTTGCTGCTTGAGGAAAATGTAGTAAAAAAAATAATGGATGACCATCACCTTTACAGGACGACCATGCCCACTTGCAGCGGCTGCTGGGTAGCTCGCTCTGTAAAAGTCTCGTTTGCGGTGCATGAGTGAGCATGACTGTTTCTGATCCAATCCGGCCCGTGCCAGTGCCGACTGGCCAGCAGCCCTGCAGGGGCGGCGCACAGTTGGCCTTGCGTCGCCCGAGGGATATATGGGAGGGAATGGATTCAGTCAGTGGGGATAGCAGTGTTTATTGCTCAACAGGGGTCTAGGCAACCGGTCAAATATGAGCACGTTGGTACATAGTTGGCTAATTGGACATTCCAAATTTGGGTGTGATTGGAGATGCCAAATTTATATATAAAAAGAATAAAATAAAAACCATGCCCACTTGCGAGTAAGCGCTGTGTTTCAGCTAGGGGTGGGCGATATATGACATGATCATCGGTGAAATTTCAGCCATGATATGCGATTGTTACGCTAATAATTGATATTGTCCTTCAAACTTTTCTGAAAACTACCAGTCTTGCTTGTTTTGAAAATCCTTGATTAGGTGCAATAATATTTTCACATATAGTGACAGACCTGGAATGAAAGGACGTAGTATTTCCCCCCATGATGTTATTTTTTTCTTGCCTTAGCTCACTCACTCGTTGGGCGTGTCATGGCAAAGGTTTGTGACCGTATTCCTCAGTAACCACCGTTTCCCGGTATCAATTGGTAACATAAATGCTCTCCTATAGCTTAATAGAATTATTGTTGTCATGTAGGCTATATGCCTTTTGGATCTATTCACTCGTCTAGTTACTCGTCTAGGCTGCTTCAAAACTCAAGTAATTTTTTTTTATTGTTAGGAAGATTTTGGAAAATTTAGATTTGAGGGAATGTGGCCTTTGACCTGAAATATGGTGAAATGCGGGCTGTTTACAAGAAGTTTAAAAAGAAGGCATTCAAGCATCTTGCCATTTATACTATGAATGAAGAGACACCTCCAGAATGAAGTGACACTGTTTTCATGGTTTCAGTGCACAGTCTAATATAGAACAGATGTAGCTGTGTTTTTCCCTCTACAAATTCCTCAGACAGCTGAGCCCTTTCGAGGCTGAAATGCCTTGTAATCATAATTGAAGTGTTATTTAAACAGTGGTCGTAGTTACTTTGGATTAAAAAGAGAGCCCTTGAAGTGATGTTGCCAGGTTCATCTGATTCTATCCTGCCATTTGAATTTTTCTTGCCCACTTTTGGGGTGTTTCTTTTCATGTAAGGTCCAGGGACGTATGCTACGAAGTCGGATTACTAAATTAGCTGCATAACTGCACTGAGTAAAACCCGGAAAAGCTCTTTTTACTTCAGTCCATGTTTCAGATTTGGGAGGGTTCCAGGTTTTACTCGGTGCAGTTATCCGGCTAACTCAGTAATCCTGCTTTGTAGTATACCCCCCAGGTAAAACTTTGAGCGTCCTTGCATTCCAGCGTACGGTATGCTGCATGTTGCCATCGCAGAGCCCTGTCATTGTCAACTGATGTGCACATGTCTAATGAGTGAAAAATATATTTAAAAAGATGACAAATGGCTAAAGCTCACTCACTACGGTATTTAAATACATAATCACGGTCATTGTTATTGATTGTGGAGAGTACAGACAAGCAGGTGATGCACACCGCTGCTTCCTTTCACTCCCGCCTCGCTAATTAGGCTCGCATAGTCATGAGTCGGAGGAAGATGCTCCACGTGCAGCTGAACAGGCAGAATCGCTGGCGCCCGATTGGCCAGCAGGGGTCACCGCTGCGCAATGAGACTCTCATCCTGGCCGATTGAAGCTCTCCCTTCCCTGGGTGACTCTAGAGCTGATTTCTGTGTCACCATGTGTGGCTGCCGGCCACAACCGGAACTGGCACAGTCTGGAGTCAATACCAAATTGTGGGGCCCATCCATGCGCTAGAACAATGCCTTCACGGGATAGGCCTCCCAGCAGCTCCCTGGCTACACTGTTTTAAATTCCCCCTCTAATTCCTTTTGGATGAAGTAACTTTGAAAACACGAAACCGACAAGGCCACATATTAGGGTTTTCTGCAGATTTTCCCGTATGGCTGTAAGCAGCCCCCATTTGCTTTGTGCGTACTGTGCTTGACAAGTCATTTGAGTTTATTTCCATTCTTTCCCTGTCTGAGCCCACAGAAGTATCCGGGCAGAAGGGTGTAATGCTGGCCGAGTGGTTTTGAGAACCACTGCCTCGAAATGCTCAGCGGCAGCTCCCACTGCAGACCAATTGGCTGGCAGCATGGTTGTGCGTTTTAAGATATTGGCCTAATATTAGGCTAATACCAAGTGATTTTGCATAAAAGTTACATATGCCAGAGCAGTCTTCACAGCGTGACGTCACTCACAAGCTACTGTAGCTAACGGCACTGACAGAGAGATTTGCTTAATTGTGCCTTAAAAGCGAAGTGAGCTGTATCACTGATCCAGTCAGCCATAATGCAAGACACAGCTAACTGGACAGATAATACAATATAATACACAACGTAGCCTAGGCTCTAAATAATCTGTGACTCTCAAGCTAACGTTAATGCATATTCAAAGCAATGTTCTTTAACAGCAGACGGTAGCGTGTACTAAGCTAGGCGCCCTGGTTGATTTAAGGGACTACATAGAACCTCTGTCTCTCCCTTTCCCCATTGATTGTTATGGTATTAAATTGTAATTGAGAGAGGAAGAAACGGACAGGGAGAGAGATGGAAAGACAGATAGCACATGGAAGCTGGCTTGTGATCTCGGCTGAGCGTTTATTTATTTATTTATTTACTATGGCCCTTCCGTTCTGTCAGAGCGAATCTTGTTAGTGCGCTCGCTCGCTGTACGGTCACGCCGCACGTCTGGCAGTGCGTTCTGCAGCACGGGGAATCAGGCTGAGCCAGAGCCACCGCTTAAGCCCGAGCCGTGTACCTGCACCTTGAACCTGCATAGGAAATGTGTGTATATATGGGGGCATTTTTCAGCTTTATTTTACAGCGCAGTGTAGAGCGACAGGGAGAATGGGAGTCCGAGAGAGGGAGAGACATGTGACAAAGGTCACGTGGCCGGATTGAAACTACCGACGTCGCAGCTCACAATGAGCATTTGGGCAGTGCTGTACAGACTATGCCTCCCTGCGTGCAGGTTTTTCTTGTATTCGTGTACAAAAACTCAGACTGATTGAAATCATAAGAGGCGATGCAGATGTGCAGAACATGGGAAAGTATGGAGCTGTGCAACAGTGACCAGATGTTGGCGTAAAACCAAGGGAGTTATAAACGTCTATCTGCGCTATGGATTTAGGAGAGTGCAGGTAAACGTGCTCCATCCAAGCATGCTGGTTCTTATCACATGGTCGTTTGCAGGTCTGGCTTTTACAGACGGTAGTCGGAGGAAGAATCTTCCTGTGCAACTGAACGGGTGGATTTATGTGTTCCTGATTGAACAGTGGGGGGGTCAGTAGTAGAGATACTTCCCTTCCCTGTGGGACATTAGGGTACTTCTCTCCCTCCTCTCTTTTGTCTTTACCTCTCTTCCTCAGTCCACCTGTGTCTGCTGCTACTGTGAATTTAGATAAGCCCCCAACACAAACACTTAAAACAAATGACCGTCCGTCATACTTCCGCAATCTTCTGGAATATAGTTTTTTTTTAGTCCAAATTATTTTCATCTCGATAGTTCAGGATAGCGTCGTACAGCATTTAGGCGTTTTGCACACAGGCGGCAAACCATGTAGGCAGGTTTCATACATGAACTGGAGCGCAATAATTACGCTGTAGACGGCCACTGTCGCGGTTAGCCGTTAAGCGCTAAACCCGGAGCGCTGCAAGCTTTATTAGCTCTGTCTCCTCCGCCCACGGTCTGCTCGAGCCCACACGCCCGTTAAGACGAGCGTTTATATTTGCAGCGTAGGGCTTTCCCGTGGCCTTGAGATTGATGGCTGTGTCACCGTTTTTTTCTTCAGCTTTATTGGAAAGAACAGCGTAGAGAGACAGGAAGAATGGGAGCGAGAGAGTGGGAGAGACGTGCGACAAAGGTGGCACGGCCGGATTAAAACCAACGACGTCACGGCTCGCAGTGAGCACGTGGACTGCTCTACAGACACCCCCCTGTCACTGTATTCTCCAGCCTTGGGGGTCATGCGGAAGTTAGGCTGAAAACGCTCGTGCTGCAG
Organism: Synaphobranchus kaupii; assembly: GCA_029718625.1. NCBI lineage: Eukaryota > Metazoa > Chordata > Actinopteri > Anguilliformes > Synaphobranchidae > Synaphobranchus > Synaphobranchus kaupii. Next base: position 31,444,108 of record CM056385.1, on the reverse strand, counting down.
CGCCCGCTGCACCTCGCACAGACCGTGTACTGTTAAGCCTGATTTATGCCTGACGCGTCCGTGAGGGTCTGCGTGGCCAAAATGACGTCATAGCAGCAGACACGCCCCCGTGTGAGGGTCGAGTGTGGCTCTCTGATTATAAGTATATATTTTTTTTTTTTATTGCCTTTGCTATAAAAAAGACTTTCTTTAATGTAGTCCTTTGCTCTTTACTTTAAGAACGTGTCGGTTCAGCATTAACAAACGCGAGTACTTCTTCCTCTGCACTGTGGAGCTTGGGAACCATGGGCGCAGCCATTTGTAAACGATTATGACGGCCCCCTGCTCTGTCTGCCAGTGCTGCTTGTTCTGGTGTGTTTCTTCACAGGTGCTTGGTGGGCGGAGCAGAGGGTCGTTGGCATAATTGGGAGCACCTGTGGCCAGTGCTGCCTGAGATGTTAAGATGTGCCTGGCTCCAGTCTGGGAGCGCTCTTTCCCCACAGATACCGTTTGGTTTCTGTTTAGGCGTTGGCCGGCCTTGTTTGTGCTTTTTGGGTTTACACCATACCACACTGCTTCACAATACTCTGCACACATCCCCCTCACTTACACTGCTTCACAATACTCTGCACACATCCCCTCACCTACACTGCTGATGGTGCTGACTTTCACACCCCACATTTGTCATGTCTTTTTGTAAACTTCAAATAAATTTGAACTTTAAAAATTATTATTATTTTTTTTAAAATTGAGTCGTGTGTCTCCCTTTTTGTCATGTGCGTTGAGCCACGTCGTGACACAATGGACTTCTACAAAATCAGGAGCTGTTGACTTGAAGGCCCTATGTTGCCTACACTGCCCCCTAGAGTTTGGGATACTATCGATTATCCGCGAAGGCACAAATACAAAGAGTATATATGCTCCAAACACACGTTTGTCGCGGTTTAACGTCTTCAGAAGCCCACACGTAGGCTTGGCGAGCATCAGTTCTGCAAGCAACACACGGGGGAATTAAGGTCAGTGTGTCCTGCCCTGCTCTGAATTAATACCTCATAAATATGGCCGCTGGTTATTATTTCAGCATTCTCCATTCAACTCTGTTATATGCGTCAGAACAGTGCAGTGTTGCCAGTGTTAATAATAATAATAATGCCTTGCATTTATATAGTGCCTTTCTCACACTCAAATCGCTTTACAATGATGATTACAATGAACTCGCTTCTACCACCACCAATGTGTAGCACCCACCTGGGTGTTGCAACGGCAGCCATTTTGCACCAGAATGCTCATCACACATCAGCTGGTGTGGAGAGGGAGAGAACAAATAATTTTTTTAGCCCAATTAAACAGTGTTAGTTACTCCTCAGCTTTACAAATGAATGTCATTGTTTTGTCTCTTTTTATCATTTTGTTAACAAGGATTTGGTATGGTTTTTAATAGACTTGCTTGAAATATTTGAATCAATTGAAAGCCATGTTTTGAGCACACTTAACGGGAATAGTGTATGATGGGGGAAACCATGACCTGGGGTTGGCTCTGTGGAAGAGGTGGGCCTTCAGCTGTCTGCAGATGGAAAGTATTCGCATAGTTCTGCTGCGTGCTAGCTTGGCCCAGGGGAAGCTAATAAACAAGCTTCATGCTAAAGGTCCTATCACGACTATGTCATTAGCCAACTGACCAGGTGTCCACCGTGGGACAATATTAGCCTGCGGGTTGGGGTGGACGAGGGCTCATAGTTCCTCCCAGTGGCTCAGCTGGAGCCGCCTGTTATTGGCGGTCATCATATGCCTCCTCTAATTGGCTGAAGCTGGATGAATGTAGTGATGTGTGTAAGGTGTAAAACCGCCACTACGGGGTTTCCCCCGGTATTAATAGCGGAGGCACTGCACCTTCGTTGAATTCACGAGCGCCTCTGCAATCGTCAGAGAAAAATCTATAAAACCTCAGACTGATCTTCATGGAGGGGGGGAAAAAGGCACGGTGGTGGCATCATGTAGTCATGTTTTCACCAGGTAAGGTGTAGGCTATACCATGTGAATACCACGGCTCGCCACTTATCACCGCTACTGCTTACCCTCTGAGGCACTTTCTCTTCCACTAACCATTTTCCTGGGGGAAACCCTGCACTGGTTCTCAGGGATGTGCAGTGGATGAGTGCTTATGCCTCAGCTGCTGGGCTTCTTATAAACACAGAGACTGTCGAGCTGGTCCAGGCAGCTGACTCCAGAGTTGAGGGTGATGTCATACACTGCAGCTCTGCCTGTCTGTGCTGCAGGGGAAAGGCTGTCGAGCTATTCTAGGATCAGCTGCTTATGGTTCGGGCTGATGCTCGCCACAGCTCTGACGCTCCTGTACATGATGCTGAGAGATTATATGTGCTGTGGCTTTCTAACTCTGGCTGTACTATAGAGCAGGACTACAGGCTGTTTTCACTGATTCCAGCTGTGCTATAGAGCATGACTACAGGCTGTTTTCACTGATTCCAGCTGTACTATAGAGCAGGACTACAGGCTGTTTTCACTGATTCCAGCTGTACTATAGAGCAGGACTACAGGCTGTTTTCACTGATTCCAGCTGTACCATAGAGCAGGACTACAGGCTGTTTTCACTGATTCCAGCTGTACCATAGAACAGGACTACAGGCTGTTTTCACTGATTCCAGCTGTACTATAGAGCAGGACTACAGGCTGTTTTCACTGATTCCAGCTGTACCATAGAACAGGACTACAGGCTGTTTTCACTGATTCCAGCTGTACTATAGAGCAGGACTACAGGCTGTTTTCACTGATTCCAGCTGTACTATAGAGCAGGACTACAGGCTGTTTTCACTGATTCCAGCTGTGCTATAGAGCAGGACTACAGGCTGTTTTCACTGATTCCAGCTGTACTATAGAGCAGGACTACAGGCTGTTTTAAATCTACGGGACTGAAAGTCTGCACTTTAACTTCATCGTCACTGTTCCATCTCATTGTTCCATTTAAAACCCAATATGCTCGAGTACAGAGCCAAAACGACAAAAAATGTCACTGTCCAAATACTTTTGGACTGCTGTTTATGTTTATGAAGGGGCATGACCAAGGACAATACTGTGAATGGACACTCTTTACTGTATTACAGCACTGGAATCCCCTGTTAGCATCCAGAGGCACTTATGCTAAGCTATAGAGAGGCTGTTTGTTCTGTTGACTCTGAGACCGTCCTAAAGGGCGTACTGCCTGACTGTAGCCACATGGCGCTCTGCCGAGCGGCTCAAAGGCAGGTGTGTGGAGGTCAAGGACGAGGGAGGGGAGAGGAAGGGGAAAGCGGCTGATCGGCTCATCTTTGTGCTTACAGTAATTCTGCCGGAGCTCAGGGCCTAAGGCTCCGCACAGCTGCACCGCTCCGTCTCCAGGCTATGCTGGGGAAGGGGGGCGGAGCCGGGGTGGATCGCTGGCGCCCTCGCTCGCTCTCTCCTTGTCCTGACCCGGGCATCATCGACGCAGTGTGTGTGTCGCGCCGTCTGTTATCCCTGTGTGCTGAGTGTGTGCTGTCGATTGTCCCCAGTGCTGGATACGTCGTGCTGTCAGTATGTGTGTGTTGTCGTGATCAGCACTGAGTGTGTTGTACTGGCACTGGTTTCCCTTTTGAAAAGTACTGCCCTGAGAGAGAGGAGACTTGTGTGGCAGAATCTGTTTTTATCATGGCAGTTTGTCCACACAAGTCATTTTCCTTAAAAGGTGCATTTGATTCAGCTTTCCTTTCGATTGTGAGATCCCTGGAACATGTATTCAGTACCAGTTGTTGATCAACGATAAACATAAGATGGCACTTACGCGTGTGTAGTGCATGTGTCGTAATGTGAAGGGAGAAAAGGCCTTTCATTTGGCTACGTCACTCTGAAGGAATGCAATGGACACTGTTTCTCTCTACTGCTTCCATTTCTACTGAAAGCAGAGCGAGACCTTACCTAGCACCTTACCTTATCCTCTGACACACTGCCGTGTGCAGTAGCCTACTATGGGGTTAGACTATAATGGGGTTAGACCGGAAACGGCCTTTAACAGACGAAGGCCTGTTAAATTACTCTTAAATAGACCCAGGAGTTAAAGCTCCTTCTCTAATCTTCTGGGTTAAACAGTTTATTGTCTGAGTTTCATCATCTCGACTGTTTAAACTGGGAGGGCGAGGAGCTAGCGCTATGCTAATGCCGGCGCGCGGGTTACCCGCGGGCCCCGCTCCACACGGATGTGCAATAAGCACCGTCGTTGTGCTAATGCTCGTCTTGTGCGTCACAAACTATTTTGTAATGAATGCATTGCTCAAAGTATTATTCTCCCACAATCCAGTTTGCAAAGCAACCCCTGATTTAGCAGTAATATGTCTGACTTTATTGCTTATCTGTGGCACATAAGGCTGCAGCAATTCCAAACCGTGCGAGATGGTGCAATTTGACTGCTGCAGAAATAAAACAAATCCGTTTAAAAAGTATTTCATCACTGTCTCATTTGACTGTAGACCTGCTGCTTGGATAGGTTCCCCAGTAGTGATTAATCCCGGTTCCTGGGATCCCGGTATTTCCCATGACAATTCCTTCCCGGGACATTTAACATGGGCAATGCAGATAAATAACTATTGCATTATATTTGATCTAATTAAGTACAATAAAATAATCAGTATATGACGTTTATTTTCCAAAATGCAGTATCCACCATTTGGAAAAAACTGACGCCTACCCATTACTGCTTATTGACAAGTGAAAACTGGGTAACTGATTGCACTTTAGAGCAAGTGAACGTATACCTGCTCCTAACATGGAGAGCAAAATCATGTCAAGCAATGTGTGGAAGAATTTTGAGAAACTTAATACTAACGAGGCAGAATGTTGGTTTTTTTTTAAAGTTGTAAATTCATTTCAGAGAAAAGAATAGGCTCCTATAATTGCGACGTCGATGACTCCGCTACCACTAGGCGGCAACCGTTGGATAGGGACAAGGGGTAGCCTAATAATGAACGCAGACCCATACTTTTGTTATTCCAGGACATCGGATTCTGCAGAAATATAGCCCAGCTATAATTACAAAACGAGCTGGAATTCGTAGAGCAAGTTGCAAGTACATTAGATACCTTCGCTTTTCTTGCCTACGGCTAAACGTCCCTCATTTCACAACGGTAGGCTAGCGTATATTTGCTTAGGCCTATGTGTCTTGATGGAGATATTGTAGCCTATTTATGCCATCATATTAAGCTATTGTATTTATGCCATAACATTTACTTGGGCTATATAATGTAGACCTATTACTCACATTCTCAGTTCTTGCAGCAAAAACCTAGATTTTTTATTTAGGTTTAATTTTTTTATTGGCCTGTTATAGGCTAAACGTGAGAAATTTCTGCATAACACACGTTACTTTATTTCCAAATTTCTCCGTTTTGGGCATTCACCGCCGAAACTCGACATTTCAAAGAAGAGGGTAAAGATGTGTAGGCATTATTTTCTTTTGGGGGGGTGGGGTGGGGGGGGTATAGTCCTTTTCCTTAAACACCGGCCGTTTGCCTGTAGACCTAAAGCCTTTTTGTCGTGAACAGTTATAGCCAGCGTTAAACTTCTCATGGTTCAGGTAGGCCTAATAGCCGTATAGCTTTTGTTTAATTGTCCGAAGTTCCAAAGCAGCCATACTTTTGTGCAGAAAATATGTTGCTTTTATTAATGAAACGTCTTTGAAAAATAGTTTGTTGTTATTGATATTCAAGAATTTCAGCCAATAGTACGCTAGTGGACAATGCCATGGTGCTGATTTTGAGTTTTATATGGCATATGGATGCCGGGGGTAGCATGAATCCGTGTGACTTCTGACCTGGTATTTGAACATTTAACCAGGACATTTCAGTACTTTTACCAATATTGGCTTAAAACGTTATTTTTCATACACGTAACGCGTACGCTCTTTCAGCTTCCGTATCTCTGAGCCGACAGACACCGGTCTAGATGTGTGTTGCAACAGATTGTAAGAGGTAATGGAGAACTGTGCCTGTTAGTTGAGAGGGTAAGACATCCAAGTAATACCAAGCTATATGTGATCTGTGAAAGATTGTTCCAAATAAAGCATTGGAGCTGGTAGAGTATCTTATCCTGGAAATGTATACATGTGATTTAAGTAGTTCAGAATAGTTTCCTTGCTTCTCCCAGGAGGGGGTGCTTGATTGGTAGGTGAGCTGAATTAGCCGTGTAAACATCCACCATAGATGAATGCTCTGAAATGCAGCTTGAAAGTCACAGCAGCCAGGAGAGCACTGATGAATTGTCAACTGGGGAGTAGGGCTGGGCAATATGACCATAGGTATCGGATATCGACGATGATTGACAGCTATCATGATGGGAGCTGGATATCGTGATTTACAGGTGATGTAGTTCGCTTCCACGTGCAGGCGCTGCATAGCAGAATGCACAAGCCGAAAATACGTTCCTTTGTAAAAACCTGTTCGAGCTAAACTAACTCGGGCTATAGTTGGCAAGTTAAACATGGCAAAAAAGGCAAGAGAAATGTGTCTTGCGTCAGAGCCTATTGTACAGAGACAAGAAGGCCTCCATTTGTGGCTTTTCTGCTCACTCATAAGTCATAACTCATTACTTTTGTGTTTTTTGGGACTTTGGCAACATCGCCTATTCCTGAAGTTATTTTAAAGGTCTTTTTGCTTAATCTCTTCACGTATGTGACTAGTTGGGTAAATGACCGCTGCATGCATAACGGCAGTGCCGCTGATAAAGCCTACAACACTGCGTGAGAGCGGACAGCAGCCTTATAGGCTTCAGAAAAAATGTATAAATGGTAGACCATTTATTGTAATACCTATAGCCTCCTGATAGTTAAACATGCAACTTTGTTGCATGACTACGCTATGGCAGAGGTGAGAAGATTATTAACCCCTTCACACAGATGTTCAATTTGGCCACCCTTGCCTATTTTTGTACTGTTCTGTTTAAGGCTTTATTACTCCAGGTGTGAGCATCAGGCTTAAATGAAGCAAGACCGTTTACAATGCGTCTTGTGTCTTGGTCAAGGAGTATGTTCTTTCGCAACTTACTAACATCACCTTGGCCACTGTTTCTTGTGAAACATCAGAAGGTTCAGCAGTCTTAGTCACTGCGGCTCCAAACCTGCCCCAACGACCACCCCTCTTTCAAAGTCTCTTCTATCGATGTTAGCCAAAGCAATTACCTTCAATCGGAATGGCACAAGCCAATGAGAAACAAACTCCCTCTACTGCAAATCAATCTGATCCTTGCAGAGAAATCTGCCTGTCAAGATGGTGGCCTCATCTACATGGGAATTTATGAAACCTCCCTAGCTTGTCAATAGTTGTAATACCCTACTGTCCGTAGCAAAAATGGTTGCTGATAAATAAAAATAAAAAAGTGCTGCATATGGACGTACCTGCATGTATTTTTTGTTTTCACAAATTCAACATCTGGAGTCCTACCAGCGTGATGTATCGTTGTGCATGTGGAAGCGCTAATACTGAGATTCGTTGGACCTTGGAAGCAGAAGCAAGCCTTTTTAAATGTTATTTTCGATAGGTGAACGGTCATTGCTTTGCAAGGCCTTTTGTGGAATGTGTGGCCATGTACTTCAGTTTTATCTCAGTGGGGCTAACATTGTGTGTGTGTGTGTGTGTGTGTGTGTGTGTGTGTGTGTGTGTGTGTGTGTGTGTGTGTGTGTGTGTGTGTGTGTGTGTGTGTGTGTGTGTGTGTGTGTGTGTGTGTGTGTGTGTGTGTGTGTGTGTGTGTGTGTGTGTGTGTGTGTGTGTGTGTGTGTGTGTGTGTGTGTGTGTGTCAGGTGGAGTCTTTCATACTGGACCAGGAGGACCTAGAGAACCCCATGCTGAAGACTGCATCAGAGCTGCTCCTCTCCAGTGCTGCGGACGGGGCTGACCTCAGAACAGTGGACCCAGAGACACAGGCCAGACTAGAGGCCCTGCTAGAGGCTGCAGGTATGTCCCACCTGTCTGAAGGCCTTTTGTAGGCCCTTGTGTAGGGGGGCCGTCCTTATATTCTCAGACCACTCTAACTAGACCATCCAAATTTTCTCACATTTCTTTGCATTTATCTGCAAAGGCGGAAAGAGCCTCCCGTTTCAGGATAAAGGCACACATGCCGCAGTTCTCTTTGATAAAGAGCACAGGCCGCCGTCAGATTTATTGTGTTTGTTTTCACTGAACTGGCAGCATGTTTGCCGAGCGGCCGTTTGCGTGAAGAGCAGGGTGGTGGAGTTCTGTGCACACTGTGGCTTCTGCATGGAAAAAAGTGGGGGCGTCACCTGCCTGTTGGCTCTCAGCATGGTGTTTCTGTGGATTGGAATACTAAATGGACCACAGTCGAATGATAGATCCCTGACGCCACTGGTTCTCAAGCTCGGTCCTGGGGCCCCCCCTGTGTATGCTGGTTTTCGTACCAACCATTGTTGCAAACCAAGAATTTTAACAAAGTTATTTTTTATTAATATTAATTGGCTGCTTTTCATGACGTGAGAAATGGATATGCATGCCATTCAGAATAAATGTCCCATGTTTACATTGTGCTTATATATGCTTATTTGTGCATTAGTTAACAAAATGTTATGACTGATCAAATTAAAGACAGAGGTGACTCGACATGCTCCTAATTAGGTGTTGAACACGTGTTTAAGTTCTTTCATAATTTTGTTTCCTTAAACTTTTTTACACAATGCAGGATTGGCTCGTTATCAATTTGCATTGTCTTTGAATTGTTAATTCTCAACCAAATGATGGTTAGTTTTCTGACATAATTTGGCTTAAGAGGGTAAATAATCCATCAAAAGAGCAATTAAGAAAAATTGACAGCTTGTGAAAATTTTGGGATTGCAATTGTGGTTGGAACGAAAACCAGCATACACAGGGGGGCCCCAGGACTGAATTTGAGAACCACTGCATTAAGCAATTAATTTAAATTGATTGGGGGGGGGGGGGGGGGGTTGTCCAGGGAAATCCAGATGTTTCTACATTACATTACATTACAGGCATTTAGCAGACGCTCTTATCCAGAGCGACTTACACAGCATTTTGCATTTATACATAGTATCCATTTATGCAGCTGGATATATACTGAAGCAATGCAGGTGAAGTACCTTGCTCAAGGGTACAACGGCAGTGTCGTACCTGGGAATCGAACCTGCAACCTTTCGGTTACAAGCCCAGTTCCTTAACCACTGTGCTACACTGCCGCCCTTCTAGAGAACTACATACTTTTTTTTTGTCACAAATGCCTTTGTCTTTGTTAATATTGGTAATAGGCCTATATCAGAATTGGATATTTGTGTTGGTGTAATTATAGGTGTCAGTGGCTTTAATTTTCTTTGAAGTGTGAGTGTGCGTGCAGTACATATAGAACAGGATCACTGCAGTGTTTCCCCTATATGCACCTAGCAGCGGCGTTACGCCGCTGCTGAAATATGACCGCCGCTGCTGAATTATTAAAAAAAACTTTTTTGTAAACAAAACAATCAACTCTCTCCCCTTCAAAATGCTGGAGTAAACGGCCTTGTAAACGTTTTAGAGTAACGTAAAAACGTTTTAAACGTAAAGCGCTTTCATGGAAAAGTTGCTGTCATAAACTCATTTGAAATGTGATTGTGTCCAAACTTTCTAAGCAAAGCTAACTTTCAGCAAGGTCGTATGGCCAGTGCTAGCTAGCAAATGCAGCTGTTCTGACGAGAGAAGGCCATAGATGTACAACATTTTGAAGTGCTGGACTGCGTTCGGATCCAAAAAGAATGCTTTCTTCCTGTCATTCCCTTCCCTTGCTTCAATGTGAATTCCCTTGAATCAAGGGAAGGGAACGACAGGAAGAAAGAATTAAATTTGGATCTGAACGCAGCCCTGTAGTCATGGGCGTAGGATTATGGGGGGAAACGGGGGATGTGTCCCCGCCAATGTTTGGAAAGAGTCGAATTGTCCCCCCCCAACCATAATTGATCCCTCTCCCATGTAAAGCTTACAGTCAATAAAGGCTGCAACAACGGTAAAAAATGAGTTAAATTTATGCGGAAAGATATGTAACGCCCGTAAACACAGTATGAATTATTGACCCACCCCCTCGCTACTTCAAACAGTAGCAATGGTTTATCTCATGGCCACGACAAGTTCGCGTTTATGAAAGCACAAATGGGATATGTAGTCAACAGTTAGGGGTGATTGCTCAAGCCGACAATACAATGGACTTCAATTCCCATAACCCAATGTTTTAGCCAGTGTTTTGTGTAACGTTATGGATATGTTATAATCAGGTTGGTTGTAATGGAAAAGTCAGACCGCAAAAAAAGACGAGAAAGTTCACGGAGTATGACATCGAGACGCTCGTTACGGGGGGTAGAGCAGATGGTTTGTTGGTGTTTAGGCGGCCTTTGCTACGTTTCACCTGAAACAGTCCCCTCAACTGAAAATCAAATAAAAATTTCCACAGTGAATAAAAGAACCGCCGACCCGGAAGTTTCCCCATTCAGGTAGGCTAGGCTACTGTAGGCGCTGTTCCTAACCTAGCTAGCTAGCTAACTACTCCTTATTTTTCGACAGTCTATGCCTTATACGTTAAAAAAAGTACATGTTTTTTCATAACAACAACAATGTATTACAGCCGCGAGTGCGATAACGTTAGGTAGCACTGGAAATGTCGACGTTGCTGATTTTTCTTAATTAGGTGTTTTTCATGTTTAGAGGGATTATTTCCCTTCTGAAGCCACATTATGTTAGAAATAGCTATGCATGTCATGAATAATAAAAGTCAAATATTCACATTGTGCTATATTGCAAACAATTACAAAAAGAGAGGTGAAAATGTTTTAACTGATCAAATTAAACAAATTAAAGACTGAGGTGAATCAATAGGCTCCTAATTGGTGAAATTGTGGACACATTGGCAACTAAAACTAGAGACTTGGTAAATAATGAACAATTCAAAAGACAAAGCAAATGATAATGAGCCAAACCTGCATTGTGTTAATAAGTTTAAGGAAAAATTAAGGAACTTAAAACACAAGTGTTCAACTACTGAATTAGGAGCCTATTGATTCACCTCAGTCTTTAAATTGATCAGTTAAAAAAAATGTTACCTTGTATTATTGTTTGCAAGATAGCACTGTAAGCACAATGTGAACATGGCATAGTCTTCATGGTATGCATAACTATTTCTGACAATTTGTCTTAAGAGGGTAAATAATCCCTCTAAACATGAAAAACACATAATTAAGAAAAATTAACAGCTTGTTAAAATTTTGGGATTGCAATTGTGGTTGAACGGAAACCAGCATACACAGGGGACCCCCAGGACCCAGTTTGAGAACCACAGAGTTTAAAATGTTATAAACTTTTATCTTATCCACTAATGTACTGATTAGCCTACCATTGCTTTAGATTTATATGAAAGCATCTCAAATCTCGCCTAGTGCTTTGAAAAAAAAAAAAAAAACCTCCAAAATGTTCATAAATAAAACATTTTATTTTAGAAAATGCCCTGGGTGAGGTTGTGTAGAAATGCAGGAAATGAGTTTTAAATGGCTCAAATTTTTCTGGGGGAGGACCCCCAGACCCCCCTGATACTTCGTATTGCTTTGCTCACGGGAATGGTTGAAGGCCTCAGTCCAATAGTCATGGTTCGCTACTGTTGGATGCTATATTATTAGTGTCCCCCTCCATTATCATCACAAAGAACATTTACTGTTTGTGCCCCCCCCCAATGTTCAAATGAAACCTCCCGGCAGGATGCGCTTTGTGAGTGCACAAAAAAATGTTTATAGGAATTTTTTATTTTTTATTTTAAATATATATAAGTGCTTCACCTCCGCTGCTACAACTCCATCCTAGGGGAAACACTGCACTGCTGTTCATGGTCTCTACCTTTTCTCACCAAGTGAAGTTCTACCTGCACATGATCAGTCATTTTTTAATTAGGCCTAAATAAAAAAAATTGTGAAATATTGGAAATGTGAAAAATAATTTAATTCCTGAGACTGGAGTTATTGGGCACACAGAAATAAGTAATGCATGAATATCTGGAATTTCAGGTTTGAAAGAAGATGGAATAAAATGTTTTATAGAATTGTTTTATAAAATGAATGGGCGTGTGCTCATTTCATTGACATTGCCGTAAGCACTGTTTATGCGGTATTTTGCTCTGAGAGATGGCGGTTCTCGTTCTCTTAAAGCTGAAATACCCCAAATGGTGAAGAAACAGGGGTGTCCCATTATGAGGGGCTGGAGACTAGGAGGCCCTGGTCTGCTATAGGGAGATTAAACATCCTGGACAAGAACAATGGATTTCAGCACAGCAGCAACAGCTCACATCATGACTCAGCACTGACTTCTGCTATACTGTATACTACTGTGTGTGTGTGTGTGTGTGTGTGTGTGTGTGTGTGTGTGTGTGTGTGTGTGTGTGTGTGTGTGTGTGTGTGTGTGTGTGTGTGTGTGTGTGTGTGTGTGTGTGTGTGTGTGTGTGTGTGTGTGTGTGTGTACAAGCAGATTCCACATATGCAAACTGTTTTGGGCACCTTCCTTTGTACATATGGACTGCAGCTTTGAGAATGGACATTGGCAGTCTCTAATACTGGGAAATGTCCCATCTACATTTTAATGCCGCTGGTCATTTTAGAATTTTCATACATTTGTGAATAATTTTTCCCCCTAGCCACAAAGGCTATGAGGAAGCAGTGTAACTAGCTCATTCACTCTGCTATGTAGTGAAATTTTGGGCTGCTAAGTGCTTTGAGTTATTGTGTTTCTAAGTTAGACACTAATTATTAGGCCTACTTTGTTTTTTTTAGCACATTTTGCACTAATTGTACAGGGAGAAAGTCGGGCTTTATTAGGCTTTTCGGTAATTGCTAGGTGTCTAGCACTGCGGGGTAAAGGTTTTTACACCAACAACGTGTTGTAAAACCTGACAACATTATTTATTTTTTCCTAAATGTAGTTAGTTTAATGATTTTACAGAATGGTATGGTTGCTCTCTCCTTGTAGTGTGTAAGTGAGAAGCGAAGATTTCAGATTTTGCAGGGTTCAGACGGTGAGAAGGGGGTGGAGCAATGCATAAAGAGAAGCTTGTCACTTGCTCTCATACACATGCATACAGTATTTTATGGATGTTTAGGGGTATCCAAAGCCCCACCCCCCTTTGCTGAGTTGCTATGTAGGCCAGCAGAACAAACAGTCTGTTCTCTCGCTGTACACACCCACACACACACACACACACACACACACACACACACACACACACACACACACACACACACACACACACACACACACACACACAAGCGGTCCCCCTCAGTGCAGTTTTTTATTCACATGAAAAGTTGCACGCTCTGTGACCCCTTGGCAAGGGGACTCTCTGGAATAAAGCATAAATGTGTTTGATGCCCTGTGGGGGGTATAAAGAGTTAGAACTACCACTCTTATATTAATACAGCTGTGCTGAAGCCCCATCTCTGTCTTTCTAACTACTCCTTTTTTTGAAGGGAATATTTCATGGGGAAAAAGTCCAATTTTAGACAACTTTTAAGGCAGAACTCACCAGGTTTCTGTATGCCTGCATTTCCATTTAACTTTTTCATTGGCCTTTGGGTTTACTGTAAGGATTTGGTCAACTTTTCTAATACTAATAATTTCAAAAGTTTCTTTTGAAATACTGTGGCAGGGCCTGGACTGAGATGTGATACTTGGTACCATTGAATATGTTTGTCAGGATGGGGGGAAACTCCATCCAGAAATCACAATTTGGTATGTTCCATTTTACCCTGAGAATAGTTGGTTTGACCTGTATTTAACATGCTGTGGCTATTGCTGCTCTTATTGGATGTGCTGTGGCTATAGCTGCTCTTATTAGACATGCTGTGGCTATCGCTGCTCTTATTGGACGTGCTGTGGTTATCGCTGCTCTTATTGGATGTGCTGTGGCTATCGCTGCTCTTATTGGATGTGCTGTGGCTATCGCTGCTCTTATTGCACGTGCTGTGGCTATCGCTGCTCTTACTGGATGTGCTGTGGCTATCGCTGCTCTTATTGGATGTGCTGTGGCTATCGCTGCTCTTACTGGACATGCTGTGGCTATCACTGCTTTTATTGGACGTGCTGTGGCTATCGCTGCTCTTATTGGATGTGCTGTGGCTATCGCTGCTCTTATTGGATGTGCTGTGGCTATCGCTGCTCTTACTGGATGTGCTGTGGCTATCGCTGCTCTTATTGGATGTGCTGTGGCTATCGCTGCTCTAATTGGATGTGCTGTGGCTATCGCTGCTCTTATTGGATGTGCTGTGGCTATCGCTGCTCTTATTGGATGTGCTGTGGCTATCGCTGCTCTTATTGGATGTGCTGTGGCTATCGCTGCTCTTATTGGATGTGCTGTGGCTATCGCTGCTCTAATTGGATGTGCTGTGGCTATCGCTGCTCTTATTGAATGTGCTGTGGCTATCGCTGCTCTTATTGGATGTGCTGTGGCTATCGCTGCTTTTATTGGATGTGCTGTGGCTATCGCTGCTCTTATTGGACGTGCTGTGGCTATCGCTGCTCTTATTGGACATGCTGTGGCTATCGCTGCTCTTATTGGATGTGCTGTGGCTATCGCTGCTCTTATTGGACGTGCTGTGGCTATTGCAGCTCTTATTGGACGTGCTGTGGCTATCGCTGCTCTTATTGGATGTGCTCTGGCTATCACCGTTCCTAGTGGACACTCTGCAGCTCTCTGTCTCCCTAATAGACTTCCTGTAGCTGTCTCTGTGAAACAGTGGACATATTCATTAGCACCAATGCATTATGTGAACATTTGAAAAGTGAAATGGGACTGAATGGAATGTGCAGTTAGAAGAAGGTTGCAGGCATTCAGGTTTATTAAATTACATTGGCTGGACTTGCTGAGAACAAGAGCTTTAAATCAATAACAGCTTTGGGGGCTCATTACTCTTAATGTAACACTACAGTTCCACACTCTGTTCTGCTTTAGTTTCCAAATGGACAAGTGTGT
>CM056385.1:31330959-31428620 GCA_029718625.1 Synaphobranchus kaupii | reverse complement strand
GTGTGTGCGTGTGTGTGCGTGTGTGTTTTGTGCGTGCTGGTCCTGTGCCGGTACTAACCCTGGATGCGTTTTGGCACTGCTGTGATTGGTGCTGGAGGCATTGGTAAACTGTCGACTGCGGACGGTAAAGCATTCGCAGATCCTGAGGTGCTGCGTCGCCTGACGTCGTCGGTGAGCTGCGCGCTGGACGAAGCCGCCGCCGCCCTCACGCGCATGAGGGCCGAAAACACACTCAACGCCGGCCAGGCCGATAAGTATGTATCTCTTCTGTCTGCCCCCCCCCCCCTTCTATAATTACCCCTTTTGCCCCTTTGTCTGGTTACTGACTGATTATTTACCCCCAGCGCTTCATGTCATTTCTCCATTTCAACGACAGTGTAGTATAATGGTTAACCCCTTCGTGCAGGTGCCAAATTTGGTCAATTCTCACCTATTTAGGGGTGTTCTATTTAAGGCTTTATAACTCGAGGTGTGAGCGTCACAGAAACTTGGTAAATGGCTTAAATGATACAAGACAGTTGTACCATTTACAATACTAAGATTAGTTTTATGTAATTTAGGTCAAAATAAAATGGCACAAATGGAAAGAAACTTTGGAAAATGCAAAAAAATAGTTTTTCTTTAGTTCGCAAAGAAATACTGGGAGCTACATATATGAAACAGGTAAAACTATACATTTCCTGGATCATAAACTCCATGTCCACAAGTGTGCAATATCTGAGGGTGATATGCAGAACTCCTAAAGATCTATGATGCAAAATATAGGCAGTGTACCCTGTTGTCCCTTAAGGCTGCTACAGAGTGTTTAAAACGGAGCAGACGCGTACGCGGACGGACAGCCCGCCAGACTGTCCACGGACTTTTGCCTTTCGTAGTCGAGCGTGACTACCCCACCTTTGTACGCTGAAGGTACACGTGTAGGTGGAACGACAGGTCCGTGCGGAGAGGTCTACGCGGACACAAAAGACGACTGCTGCGCAGACTGCCTAGGCGGGTGTCCACTCAGCGTCTGTTTTGGGGTCTGCTATGATGTCATTTAGATTCGCGTGGACCCCGCGGAAGTCCGTACACATACTTTTTTTGGAGACTATGAATTGGCCTTTAGTGTCTCCAAATGTATCCAAAATGGCTAAATCGTGCACTGCTGTAAATCATAAAATAATCATGTGTTTAACTACAAATCAACTGTTTTGGCTCATACAAACCCCATTTCCAAAAAAGTTGGGACAGTATGTAAAATGCACATAAAACCAGAAAGCAGTGATTTGTAAATTTTATTTTGCATATATTTAATTGAACACAGTACAACAAAAAGATATGTAATGTTTTACCGTATCAACTTTATTGATTTTTGTAAATATACGCTAATTCCGAATTTGATTCCTGCGACACGTTCCAAAAAAGTTGGGACAGGGGCAAGAAAAAGACTGGGAAGTTCAAAAAACACCTATTTGGAACATTCCATAGGCCAGATATGCAGTACATATGGATGGTCACTTGAAGGGTTGTTTCTCCTGACTTATTTTTTCCATAGAGTTCAATAGGAAAATGAATCAGGAGAAACGACCCTTAAAGTGATCCATCCATATCTACTACATATCTGACAAACAAAGTGATGGTACTGAAAGCAATTCAAGGTACTTAACTTGATTTTCTTCAGTATATAAACAACTGGATATGTACTCATATATTACAGGCAATTATCCGGAGTGTCTGCTAAATGCCTGTAATGTCATTTCACCAGTATTGTTACACACTTTAATTGCAGTTTTTATTCATTCTCAGAGTATATTTTCTGTCCCTCATGTTGTATTTGTCTGGACTTTTCTTTGCACTCGTCTTTGTCCGGCTCGGGAAAGGCATAGCCGTAGAGTAGTGTGCGTCTCCCCCAGAGTGTTGGTGCGCGGGGGACACGCCCCTCTGGCACCTGCTGACCCAGGAGTCGAGATTAAGTTGTCTGGCAGGGGGGGGGTCCGTTCATCTGTGACACTGGCTCAGTCCCCCGGCTGTCCCATGTGCCCCGGTTAGCAATTTCACACGACCGTTGGCCTCTTCGCTACGCTAATGGGGAGTCCTTTCACTAGACGTACCCCAGAGAGCCTTTACACCTAGCTAATGGAGTTGTCGCTCCGAATTTTTTAATATTTTTTCTATAAAATGCTTAATTTCTTTGTTTTTTCCAGCACAGTCCCAGTAATTGTAGCAGTTTGGTTATTTTTAGCCGTAGCCTGGCAGAGGCCTGTTCGGACCGGGGACGTCAACGCTGTGAGGAAGCTGCTGGACGAGGGGCGAAGCGTCAACGAGCACACTGAGGAGGGCGAGAGCCTGCTCTGCCTCGCCTGCTCCGCTGGATACTATGAGCTCGCACAGGTGTGCCCCTTTCCTCAGGAGGTTCCTCTACCCTGCTCCGCCCCCTTCCTCCAGATGCTCCTCCTTCCTGCTCCGCCCCTAGCCAGCTTGCCATCGTCCCGCTAATGCCCTCTGCTCTCATCCTGCAGGTCCTGTTAGCCATGCACGCTAACGTGGAGGATCGGGGCATTAAGGGTGACATCACACCCCTCATGGCGGCGGCCAGTGGCGGCTACGTAGACATAGTCAAACTGCTCCTGGTGCACGGAGCCGACGTCAATGCACAGTCGTCCACAGGTGAGCTTACACACACGCAACGCCGCGCACACTCACACAGCATGCACACACACATATACACACACAAAACAGAAATCACACAGACACACACACACACACGGCGCTCACCCTGCTCCACCTCCTGCAGGTAACACGGCGCTGACGTACGCATGCGCGGGCGGCTTTGTGGATGTGGTGAAGGTCCTGCTGACAGGAGGGCGCCAACATCGAGGACCACAACGAGAACGGCCACACGCCCCTGATGGAGGCGGCCAGCGCGGGCCACGTGGAGGTGGCCCGCGTGCTGCTGGACTACGGGGCCGGCATCAACACCCACTCCAACGAGTTCAAGGAAAGTGCACTTACACTGGGCCTGCTACAAAGGTATGCACACCATCCCAGTGCTTCAGTAATGCAGTGTACACACTTACTGGCCTATACCTGCAGTATCATAATACTCTCCACCATCCCAGTGCTTCAGTAATGCAGTGTACACACTGTTACTGCCCTGTACCTGCAGTATCATAATACTCTCCAACCATCCCAGTGCTTCAGTAATGCAGTGTACACACTTACTGGCCTATACCTGCAGTATCATAATACTCTCCACCATCCCAGTGCTTCAGTAATGCAGTGTACACACTGTTACTGCCCTGTACCTGCAGTAATCATAATACTCTCCACCCATCCCAGTGCTTCAGTAATGCAGTGTACACACTTACTGGCCTATACCTGCAGTATCATAATACTCTCCACCATCCCAGTGCTTCAGTAATGCAGTGTACACACTTACTGGCCTATACCTGCAGTATCATAATACTCTCCACCATCCCAGTGCTTCAGTAATGCAGTGTACACACTTACTGGCCTATACCTGCAGTATCAATAATACTCTCCACCATCCCAGTGCTTCCGTAATGCAGTGTACACACTTACTGGCCTATACCTGCAGTATCATAATACTCTCCACCATCCCCAGTGCTTCAGTAATGCAGTGTACACGCTGTTACTGCCCTATACC
Source organism: Synaphobranchus kaupii (assembly GCA_029718625.1). Lineage (NCBI taxonomy): Eukaryota > Metazoa > Chordata > Actinopteri > Anguilliformes > Synaphobranchidae > Synaphobranchus > Synaphobranchus kaupii. The sequence goes on along the minus strand of CM056385.1, from coordinate 31,424,974 downwards.
TACAGTATCATAATACTCTCCACCATCCCAGTGCTTCAGTAATGCAGTGTACACACTGTTACTGCCCTATACCTGCAGTTCATAATACTCTCCACCATCCCCGTGCTTCAATAAATAGCAGTGTACACTACACACTGTTACTGCCCTGTACCTGCAGTATCATAATACTCTCCACCATCCCCAGTGCTTCAGTAATGCAGTGTACACACTTACTGGCCTATACCTGCAGTATCATAATACTCTCCACCATCCCAGTGCTTCAGTAATGCAGTGTACACACTTACTGCCCTATACCTGCAGTATCATAATACTCAAATCGCAGGTGTTTAATTAAAAATTGTAATGCAGGGATCTGTCCGTAAATACAAAGATAAATCACAAAGCTTATCTGTTGAGAAAAAAAGAAAAATAATAAATATGAATATGAAGTAACTAAATATATAAAGGGTCTGAGGGTGGCAGTGCAGTATAATGGGCTTCTAAGCCAGAGGTTGCAGGTTCACATCCCAGATAGGGCACAGGCCTTGTACCCTTGACCATAGTAACTGTCACTGTGTTTGAAGTGAAAGCCCTGTAATGCGCAGGTTGCTCAGTCTCTCCCTCTGCTGGTGCCGCAGGGCACCCTGGACATGGTGCGTTTTCTCCTGGAAGCCGGGGCCGACCAGGAGCACAAGACGGACGAGATGCACACAGCGCTGATGGAGGCCTGCATGGTGAGAGGGGGCTGCCGTCTTGGGATGTCTGGGGTCGCTCGCCTCCGGGGGTCTGTGCGTGTTTCTCGGGGTCGCTCTGGGGGTCTGTGCGTGTCTCTGGGGTCGCTCGCTCCCGGGGGGTCTGTGCGTGTCTCTGGGGTCGCTTTGGGGGGTCTGTGCGTGTCTCTGGGGTCGCTCGCCTCCGGGGGTCTGTGCGTGTCTCTCGGGGTCGCTCGCTCCGGGGGTCTGTGCGTGTCTCTGGGGTCGCTCGCTCCGGGGGTCTGTGCGTGTCTCTGGGGTCGCTTTGGGGGTCTGTGCGTTGTCTCTGGGGTCGCTCGCTCCCGGGGGTCTGTGCGTGTCTCTGGGGTCGCTCCGGGGGTCTGTGCGTGTCTCTGGGGTCGCTCTGGGGGGTCTGTGCGTGTCTCTGGGGTCGCCTCGCTCCGGGGGTCTGTGCGTGTCTCTGGGGTCGCTTTGGGGGTCTGTGCGTGTCTCTGGGGTCGCTCGCTCCGGGGGTCTGTGCGTGTCTCTGGGGTCGCTCGCTCCGGGGGTCTGTGCGTGTCTCTGGGGTCGCTCGCTCCGGGGGTCTGTGCGTGTCTCTGGGGTCGCTCGCTCCGGGGGTCTGTGCTTGTCTCTGGGGTCGCTCTGGGGGTCTGTGCGTGTTTCTGAGGTCGCTCCGGGGGTCTGTGCGTGTCTCTGGGGTCGCTCGCTCCGGGGGTCTGTGCTTTGTCTCTGGGGTCGCTCTCTCCGGGGGTCTGTGCGTGTTTCTGGGGTCGTTCCCGGGGGTCTGCGCGCGTGTGAGTGTCTGAGTACGTGCGTGGGTGTCTGTGAGCGAGTGTGAGGCCTGGTGTGTGCGTGTGTGGGCGTCTGAGCGAGTGTGAGCCTGTGTGTGCGTGTGTGGGCGTCTGTGAGCGAGTGTGTCTGTGTCTGTGTCTGTCTGTGCGTGTGCCTAACCCCCTCCCCCCCGGCTGTGTCCCAGGACGGCCACGTGGAGGTGGCGAGGCTGCTGTTGGACAGCGGGGCTCAGGTCAACATGCCCGCCGACTCTTTTGAGTCTCCGCTGACGCTGGCGGCCTGCGGGGGACACGTGGAGCTAGCAGCCCTGCTCATTGAGCGAGGGGCCAACCTGGAGGAGGTGAACGACGAGGGCTACACCCCCCCTCATGGAGGCCGCCCGCGAGGGCCACGAGGAGATGGTGGCGCTGCTGCTCGCGCAAGGCAAGAGCCTCGCCTTTTATGACCTCTGACCTCTACATGTTTTACACCTGCAGACCATTTAATTCCTTACAATACAATTAAGCCCCAGAATCTGAGACCAGCATCCATCGCGATTCTCGCTAACTGATACAGTATGTGTATAACCAGAACAGTATGTGCAGGGCTGTGCTGCTTTGCTGGGCGTGGCAAATACACCACTAGAGGGAGCCTGTGCTGAACCGAGCTTAATCAAGGGGGCGTGGGTCTGCGGTCCCTTGACCACACTCACTTTGGCTAAGGTCCTGCCGCCCTCCCTGCAGGTGCCAATATCAACGCCCAGACGGAGGAGACGCAGGAGACAGCGCTGACGCTCGCCTGCTGTGGGGGCTTCCTGGAAGTGGCTGACTTCCTAATCAAGGCGGGGGCCGACATCGAGCTGGGCTGCTCCACGCCCCTCATGGAGGCCGCCCAGGAGGGCCACCTGGAGCTCGTTAAATATCTCCTGGCAGCAGGTGAGTCCCTTGCTCATGCTGCCCCGCCCCCTCTTACCAACCTTCAGCTGAGCGCTTAAAAGAACCCGCAGCTGTAATGAGGGTTGCGGGTTCAAATCCTGAGGGGTAAGTGCAGGTGAGTCCCTCATACTGGCACTTGACGTGAAATGAATGTAGATCACACCTGATTTCTATCAATTAGATATTTAAAATATGTGTTGGCCTGAATTAATTCCTGGAAAATTAGCTCAGCTCTGATTGGGGTGTTATTTCTTGGTCCACAGGAGCAAATGTCCATGCTACCACGGCGACGGGAGACACGGCGTTGACGTACGCTTGTGAGAACGGACACACAGATGTGGACGTACGCTTGTGAGAACGGACACACAGATGTGGCAGACGTGCTGCTGCAGACAGGGGCTAATCTGGTGCGCGCTCTCTCTTTCTCTGTCTCTCTCTCTGTCTGTCACTGTCCCTCCCTCTCTTTCTCTCTCTGTCACTCTCTCTCCCTCTCTTTCTTTCTTTCTTTCTTTCTCTGTCTGTCTGTCACTCTCTCTCTCTGTCTGTCACTCTCTCTCTCTGCCTGTCTGTCACTGTCTCTCCCTCTCTTTCTCTCTCTTTCCTGCGATCACCCTTTCTTTGTTGTGTGTGTGTGTGTCCGAACCCTCTACTAACTGGTGTATTTTGGACACAGGAACACGAGTCAGAGGGAGGCAGAACGCCCCTGATGAAAGCGGCCAGGGCGGGGCACTTGTGTACTGTACAGTTCCTAATCAGCAAAGGTGTGTTTTCCCCCTCCCCCCAGCAACCTGCACTGCGCATCCAACCCTGCTGCTGTGATAACATGACTGCGGATTCCCCTTTAGGTCTCCGCCCCCATATATGTACAGAGACGTGTAGTATAATGGTGCAAAGATTACAATGCTATTCTTTTAATTTCATTCATGTTTTTCTCCTGAGCACAGGCAGTTCACTATGCATCATAGTTACAAATCACGTAAACAACAAAAGTACACCCATAATGTAATGTACTTCCCTCATATCTCTAAAAGTGCAGTTGGGATAATTCTTAGGATATTCAATACAGTACACCATGCCACAGACGTTAAAAATAAAGAAGCAAGTTTAAAAGGCTTAATCGATTGGTGATTGGCTGATTGCTCTTATGACGGTGATTCCTGTTTGTGTGTGAGCAGAAGTTCAGAGAGGTCTCGTTTGAATGCTGTAATATTCCTTGGAGGGGCAGAAAACTCACAGGCTTACAAGGGGATTTCTTTACCCCCTTGTCCTCCCCCCTGCAGGTGCTAACGTGAACAGAGCCACGGCCAACAACGACCACACGGTGGTGTCGCTGGCCTGCGCAGGGGGCCACCTGGCCGTGGTGGAGCTGCTGCTGGCGCACGGGGCCGACCCCACCCACAGACTAAAGGTGCGTCCCGCCTCTCACCACCCCCTCCCTTTGGGGGGGGGGGGGGGGGCACCCTTCAGCGGGAGCTCCATACCACGCAGCACGGTCTTACGCCTTATTCACACCCATCTACTCGCGACAACATTCCAGTCACAGTCCATGGGTAATGGTGCCAAACAGCAGGAGCGGTGGAGTCAGTACACAGCGACAAATGACCCGTGTGTTTCTCTCTCTGAAACATTGGCTAGCAGTCAATTTTGTCGCCAACCAATCAGGAACGACAACGCTCTAGATGTTAAGAAAAAGGCGAGCTGGTGTTCTTTTCTGTCTTTGTGTTCCAAGCATGGAAGAGCGGCTCATGTTCGCAGTCTCAACCCACTCAATTCTATACCATAACACTCTACAACTATAGGGATGTTCTTAGTAGAAAACTTGCCACTTGGAATTGCCGAGAACGTCTCCATTTCTGGTGAGTGTATTGTGCTTTGCGAGTGTTTACAATCGGTAAGTTATTGGTGTCGCACCAAATGCGCTACAACACCCCCCTGTCTCTGCACATGACCCAGTACAGAGATTTTGTTATCGCGAGTAGATGGTGCGAACAAGCCGTAAACCCTTGTGTAACTTGCTCCCAATACGCACTGGAGATCTGTTCTTTATCATGCATCCTTGTTATAGGGTTTCATGGTCATTTTAGTTGTGAAATTATATCCTCACTGCAGACGAGGTTAGCCCCAAGTCCGCAAAAGAAGGGGGTTCCTGTTGAATGTTCGACTTCGCTGCGGTTGAACCACAGTGTGTCCCGCCAAGCTGAGCGTGACTGGCTCCCCTTCTCTCTTTCCAGGACGGTTCCACCATGCTCATCGAAGCTGCTAAGGGCGGTCACACAAACGTGGTCTCCTACCTGCTGGACTACCCCAACAACATCCTCTCCGTTCCCGCGCCCGACATGTCCCAGCTTACGCCCCCCTCCCACGACACGTCTCAGGTGAGCACACCGCCCCCTTCAGGCCAGGGCTCTCTCTTATTTCATAGCTTGTGCGGACCTTCTTCTAGACCTGCTTAATGAATGTGGACGGGTGGAATGTAGTCTATGTTTGTGTCAGAATTATGAGAGTTAAGCTAAGGGAAGGGTTACCAGACTACAGTGCTGTTCTCCGCAATGCCACCCCCCCCCCCCCCCCCCCCCCCCCACCCCCAAGAGAGATCTTGCAGCGCCTTGCCCCGCCCCTCCCTGGGGCTTCCTGTTCCTCATTTGCCGCTTCTGTGACCTTCTGGAAGTTTGGTATAATGTCAGGGCGAGCCAAGTGTGATAACACACCTCTACACCCCCAACCCCCACCCCCCACCTAGGTCCCTCGTGTTCCATTCCAAGCCTTGGCCATGGTGGTACCCCCCCCAGGAGCCCGACAGAGTGCCCTCCACCATCGCGGCCCCCCCGCCAGTCACCAGCAAAGGTCAGCATGTCGCCGTGTGTGAACGTGCCCCCCTCTCCTCCTCCTATTCCTCACAGAACAGGCAGAAGACGAAGCCACCTGGTTTCCTACCTCTCTGATTTGGCTACAGAGAGGGAGAACTGTGCCTCCAATATGTATAAATCATACACGTGTATCATAATGCATGTGCGTATGTAAATCAGACACCCACATCATAAAAACATTTATAGAAATCATACTTGTGCACCACAATGCACATGTATGAATCACACACACATCATTGTGTGTAAAAACCATTAATTATAATGAATATATAGAAATCGTATACATGCATCATAATGCATGTATGGAAGTTGTACACATATTGAAGGGGAGATTAAATTATGGCCCCGTGGTTCAGAGAGGCGTGTTTGTCTGAATGCTCACCTCAGCTGTTTCACATAAAGGGGTACGTGTTTCTTAGCTCTCCTTGAATAAATATTTCCTTTTCCCCAGTGAAGGGAAGTCTCACTGGGCTTTAAATACATTCCAGATGCAAGAAAAGCCCTTTATCTCCATTTGGAGACATATGTAGTCCCTGATTGGCTGAAGGAGGCACATGAGTAGCACAAAAAGTCTCTGATTGGCTGGAGGAGGCCAGGTCCTCTGTCTGCTCTGTTTGCATCTAAACATAGTGATTGGTGGAGCCTTACGTGTTGTGTTTGTTGTTCAACCACTGGTTTTGTTGATTTCTCCTGTGTGCGTGCGCGTGTGCGTGTGTGTACATACCCTGACCAAACAAGTATGGCAGTATACTGCTGCTCATTGTAATGGCGGTAATGCAGCCTTGAAACGGAAATGGAACTACAGATATCCTGCTGGTATTAAACTTAGTGATGTCACACTGAATCACAGAGGGGGTGGAGCTGAGGAAATGGAATTAATATCATGTCAGCGTTGTGATGTCGTTAATCACCCAGTGATTCATTCATAATTACCTTTGAATTTGTAATGAATAATTAGCATTGACGCTTTACAAGTAGGGCCTTGGCTTAAGGGGAATCTTAAACGAGGAGGATATGAGAAATTGAGCCCTTAAAATCACGGTTTAATTTGCTTTGCTTGTGCACCTTCAAACTCCCTTGTCCATTGGTATAAAGGCTTCTGTTTAATTTGACATCTGTGTACATAGGCTTCGAGAGGAGAGATGTTCTGTTGAAAATTGAGCTTAGCTGTACACTAGAAATGAGACTGCAGTGCCCCCACCCCCTCTCATGCTATATAAATCATATCCTTGTCATAAATGTTAGCCTTTAAACTATTTCCTCTAACTCATTCTCAGGTCTAACATAACTATCATATATTAGGCAAAAGAAAAGTTATTTATTTTTTTAATAATTATAATCACTTACTGAAGACACCATATGTTAACACCATAAGTATAGATGTGACAGAGACGTATGAGGTGAGAGAATTTGCAGAACCTGCGACCTGCTTCTTAAAGGGGAATTCCACTGAAATATGATGTTTGATTTATAGAAGAGTAGCAGTGTTTCTGATTAAAATGAGCTCCCAGCCAACCCTCTACCTGTAGTGAGAGCAGAGATATAGCCCCAAACTACTGCGTACGTACCAGGTACCTGCTTTACCGTGCAACGGCCGGGTGCTTACAATTTATGGGCGGTGTGAGAACGCCAGTCACAGGTTGCCATTCACACTGAATGCAAACCGAGGGGCTGGGTGTTACTACTAGTCCTGGAAGCGGTTCTTCGAGAGAGGCTAACGTTACTACCTGGAAAGCTAGCCACTACAGTTCTACTGAAAAAAATGTCACCACAATTAGCTGGAGTCTCCGGAGCAAAACCGGGGAAATACAGCCATTCATTTAGCTTTATTTAGGAAAAGACAGGCCTTCATTTATCTACTTTTGGTTTTGTGAAAAGATGTTAGCTTGCCTTGCCAGAAGTCTGCAGCACTTACACCGTTACTCATTTCCCCTTCCAGGTCCTCTAGGTCTGGGTCTTTTATGGCACTTCATTTTGGGCATCCTGAAGAATGTCTCTAAAACACCCTTATGCATTCAAAATCAGGGTGTGTAACATTAGTTAGACAGACTCTTCCCTCTCCATCTGTTTCTTGCTCCACAGATGACAAATTAAACTGTGCCCGGTCCCACTCATTGCAGCAAACACTTTCCATTTCAGTTAGCATTGCGGCACAGTTACCACACATACACCACCAGTCATCGTTTACCCTAGACGGTCCCGGGTCTGCAGCGCATTCAGCTCCGGCTACAGTATGAGAAGGTGCTGGCTCACACCTTTGGCAAATGTCCTCGGCCGTGTATTCGAGCTCAAAACTGTTGCCTTCCTCCTCCAATTCGAGTAAAATTTCTCTGAAGGTGCCGTCATCCAGTGTATAGTCCAAGAAATCGTTGTCAACCATTGTACTGGAGCTATTGGTAACTTGGCTAAGAACTCTTTGAGCTTGCTCGCAAGCTAATACTGTTTAGGTGTATCTCCAAATTCAACTTTCCCAACCACTGTAGTTTTTCAAAAATGAGGAAGGGTAGAGGTATACATTTTGACATACCTCTACCAAATTTGCAGCTTTCGCTGCCAATATTAATGTTCAGAGATTGTTTTGGCCAGCCACAAAAAGACTCAATCTGTTGCGCCTTCATCTGTTAAATAAGGTTAATGCTGTTTTTCGGTGGAATTCCCCTTTAAATATCCATTTTTATGTGCTAATCATCAGACAAAAAAATGTTTGTGACAGCCTGCACACTGTCCATCATTCTGAGCAACATGGTATTTACATACCATTTCTTGAACTGAATGTGCATATTTTGGAAGAAGGGATACTCTAAATCTGGCCCTTGAGGCCAGTAGTACTGCTGGTTTTCATTCTGCCCATCTAATAAGGACTGATTTAACCCTGGGACACCAGGTGAGTTAAATCTCTGGCCAATCAGTGGCTTTGATCGATCAATTATCTTTTTAGTAGAAAAGAAAACCAGCAGTACTATTGGGCTTGAGGGCCGGATTTGAGTATCACTGCTCGAAAGATTGTATACAAGAAAAATGAGCTTTACTTTCCACATTCCTTTAGTAATCCCAGCTGTATTTATCATTTTTGAAATGGCGTGGGTGTGCTGACATATTTTGGTTCCTGTCGTGTGACTGATGGTCTGTTTTCGGTGTGTTGTCCCCACCATTGCTCGGGTTCTAACTCCATTTCCCCTGACTCTGTCCTTTATTGCGAACGCACTGAAGGTGTGATAGTTTGTCATGTGTTGTTTTGGATTATGGCACGTTGGTGGTTGTGTATTGAAATGGGTCATGTGACTGGTGTAGAGGGCTCTTGTGTGCTGTGGAGGTGTGTGTGTTTTCCTGTCAGTTTTGTTTGTCCCTGACTCCATTTCCTGCAGCTGGAAATCACCTGGTTTGTTGGTTAGTACCACAATGCATGGGCAACTTCCTTTTTTGGCATGCCGACACTCCGACTTGTGCCGAGCTGGCATTCTTTTTTTAAATATTACATTGTATTCTTATTTTACTTTTTCGCATTTTGATTTCTCATCCTTCTCATTTTATTTTCTTTCCTTTATTTATTTTCCAAATTTGATAAATTTTATTCCGATATTCATTTATTTGCTTTCAAGATTTGCTTTTACCCTATAATTTAATTAGCATTTTTATAGTTTTTCGGTTTCTTTATTTTGAATCCTTTCCCGCAACTTGGTGTTGTCGCCCTCGTTGTGTCTAGGTGCGTCCAAGCAAAGGCCGAGCCCCCTGCAGGCCAGCGGGGGCGGTGCGGGCGGGCCGGACGCTGACCCGCTGCCCCCTTTCCACCCGTACCAGCCGCTGGAGTGCATCGTGGAGGAGACGGAGGGTAAGCTCAACGAGCTTGGCCAGCGCATCAGTGCCATCGAGAAGGCCCAGCTGCAGTCCCTGGAGCTGATCCAGGGGGAGCCGCTCACCAAAGACAAGATCGAGGAGCTGAAGAAGAGCCGCGAGGAGCAGGTGCAGAAGAAGAAGAGGATCCTGAAGGAGCTGCAGAAGGTGGAGCGCCAGCTGCAGCTAAAGACCCAGCAGCAGTTCACCAAAGAGTACATGGAGGCCAAGGGCCTAAAGGACGACCCGGGGGAGCCTCACCCCCCGGCTCCGCCCCCCAACCTCGCCCGGCTCCGCCCCGAGGAGGACGGGGAAGACGAGGACGACCGGCCGGCCCCCGTGGAGGAGGACGAGGAGGAGGAGGAGGACGAGGACGATGATGACGATGACGATGATGACGAAGAGGACGACGAGGAGGATGACGAGGGGGAGGAGCTAGAAGCGGTGGACTACGCCAAGCTGCCGCAGGTAGACACCATCCTGTACAGAGAGGCGCAGCAGCCCCCTCAGCTGCAGCAGCTCCAGTCCGGCTTCGTCCCCATCCAGCCGCTGGCCGCCCAGCAGTCCACCGACTTCGGCAGCGCCGACTACCCCGGCACTGCCGGTCCCGACCTGCAGAGGGTGCTTGTGAGCCAGCAGATGCTGGGGCCGGGGCTCCTCACCCAGGCTCCTGATGGCCTCATGGTGGCCACGCCCGCACAGACACTCACCGACACGCTGGACGACATCATGGCAGGTGTGTTAACAAATACACGTCCCCCCCCCCATGCTTAACTTATTTTTATCTTGCTTCAGTCATGCCCCTCGCTCCCCCTCAAGCAATTTTTTTTATTTTTTTTTATTTGTGGGTTTCGTGGTCATGAGTGATGACCAGTGTCACACCCGGGAGGTGTCAAGCCCCTGTGAGACGGCTAAGCTCTTTGACCGCCCCTCCCCTCTGTCCTCGGACATGTGATCACGAAAAGCGTGACAAAACTTAGCCCAAGTTCGCTTCCCTTGCTCCATTTTCACAGTTCTATAGATGCCCTCCCACGCCCCCCTAGTCTCACTGTCTCCATCTTTGAAAAGCAAAGAATATCTGTCTGTGGTAATTGGGAGATTTATTTGAAGTAGTAGGTCATTTGGGTCCTACACGTCCCTCTGGGCACCGCACCCCGTCTGTGGAAGTCCTCAAACTCCTAGCCTGCTGTTGACAACAGCGGTTTACGTCCTCACACATGCAACTGAATTAATTGGGTTCCTCTTTTATTGGGCTTCATTTAGCATGCTACGGTGGGTTATTGAAGCCTGTGTAGAACATTAATAAGGATATTTCAATAAGTATGTGATTATGGGGAATTCCCAAGTTCAAGCATCTCATGAGCTGGGAGAAACCGATTTAACCATTTTCAAATATCAGATATAAAAATAAATGGGGTTTGGAACTGGGCTTAAGATGCATCCCTGTTGTGCTCGAGTGTGATATCACAGCCCAAAGGCCTAGGCAGGTCATTTCACAGGAGTTCATTGACCCACTCTGGCTGAACGCATATCGCTTTTCTGTGATTTATTTGTTATTTTGACTTTCAGTTGCTAGAACTCTCTGCTTTTTACATGTTTTCCCCTCCAACCTCTTGCAAATAGATTTTTGTTTACTTGTCACCCTGCACTGGATGCGTTTGGCACGATCCTCTTGCGTGGGCTTTTCTGGAAAGGGTGAACACGACTGCAATAACAGCTGTGTGTGGAACATTATCCCTCCCTATGAGGAGCCAACAGGAAAACAGTACAGATATAAGCTTCTCCTCTCAAAGCAGACGTCAGCACTGCTGCTGAACGCATAATATTCTCTCACGTTAGATCAGAGGTCCCTGACCTTGGGACAGGCACAACCTGTTCAGGTTGTCGTGGTTACTCGGCACTTAATTGATAAAAATGAAGCAGGTCATCTGAGGATAACGGTTTGTGCACGGTCACACAAGTGGCCTTCATTTAATGGGGGAGTCTTCCCTGGGTCCCCCACTGGCTGGGTCCCTCAGCCCGCCCCCTGAGGGACACTGTCTGTCCGTTCTACCTGGGGGCGGGGGGCCTGCAACATGTGCCTGGTTTTCCTGCAGCCGAGCTCTCTGTTAATTAAGATTGAGCTGTTGGCTGACTGGTCTCTACTGGGTCCTGCTGTTTTAATCTGCTATAGGCCCTTTGTTTAAGAAATGTGCTGTTGGAGGTTGTGTATGTATTAATGTGAAGTTTGTGGGTGGAATACAGTTATTGTTAATATCTGCCACTGGGAAACGACCTGTTCAATTAATTAGCTGTTCGCTGACTTGTTTTATGTCCCAGTCATTAAGCAATGATGTACTGTTCACTTCAGTGCTAGCGGGGACTGTATGTCCTCCTGGGAAGAACATTTTTTTAAAAGGCACTGAAATGCTCATTTCTAGTGCCTTTTGAGAACAGTATTTATTAATTTGCTGTTAAAAAAATATAAACAAAAGCACTGAACAAGCTAACAACACTGCAAAACAAACTGATCTTTAAAAAAAAAAATAGAAATCTAATTTGTGCTCTTGCTAAATTTCTCTCCCTTTCTTTTTTTATGTAGCTGGGTCACATGCTGGATTATTACATATTATTCTGTTTCTATTTAAATACTTTAGCAACCAACCAAAAAAACATCATATATTTATTTGTACATAGTGGTTGAGATGTACATATTTTGCTGCCTCTCTCTACTGTCATCATTACTCCTACCTGCTGTGGCTCAGAGGCTCAGTTGAGCTGCAGCAGCTTGCCTCACTCCTCTCTCCCCCATCATCTTGAATCGAATGTTAATAATATGAGGTAAAATACAAGCCTTATTCACTTTATTTCATCAGAAAATAGTTTGTCATTATCATATCATATTGATCTGAATAAAGAATATGTCTCCCAAAACATTGTTACTTGTTAAATGGAAGTTTGAGTGGACTGGCTAAAGTTAAAGTTCGCTAGCCTATGTGCTAGCCCAACCCATACCTGTCCATATTGCTAATGTTGAGGGTTCTAGTTAATAGAAGATGCCTACGGAAAAAAGTTTGCCTATGTGTTTTTAAGAGGTCTCTACCACCGGCCTTTGGATGATATCCCTTGATAATTATTTATTACTTTATTTTCATAGCACAAACCCTGAATATGTACGCTTATATTTTTGCAAACAGACATGTTAACAGACAAGTTACAGGCCCAATTTGCCAATCACAAAACGCTACACTGCCACCTGCTGTCCAGGATAGCCTTGTGTCTGGTCAACAGCTCAATTAGACTGTTTAATTGAAAGGCCTGCCTGGATTGCATCAGGGAAAGTGGAGTTTTCTTCCTAACGTGTCTCCTCTCTCCCTCTACCAGCTGTGAGCAGTAGAGTGCCTATGCTGAACACTGCCACCTCGCCCACCCCCCAGCTTTCAGCGCAGTCGCCCGGCAACGCAGCATCCCCGCCCTCCATGCTGCCGCTGTACCCCTCCGTGGATATCGATGCTCATGTAAGGCCCCTCCCCCTCTGACCTCGCCCCCTGTGAGGAAGAGCGAGACTGACGCTGTTTTTGTGTTGCAGACGGAGAGCAATCACGACACTGCGTTGACGCTGGCCTGTGCCGGGGGCCACGAGGAGCTAGTGTCGGTGCTCATCGCACGCGGGGCTAACATAGAGCACCGAGACAAGAAGGGTACGAGCGTGCATCTACCTCTCACACTTACACACACACACACACACACACCCACACACGCACCGCCATGCACACACACACACACACACACACACACACACACACACACACACACCCATGCACACTCACACACGCACCCCCATGCACACACACACACGCCTCCATATACACACACACATCCCCCCCACACACGCACGCACGTGTACATGCGCACACGCGCCCCCGCACACACACGCACCCCCACACACACACACACACACACACACACACACACACACACACACACACACACACACACACACACACACACACGCACGCACACAGGCAGATGTATACACACACAAATGCATGCAGCAGAATGAACCAATAGAAGGGTCAAACAACCACAACCTTCAATAACCTGAAACCCCTCTCTCTCTCTCTCTCTCTCTCTCTTTCTTTGTGTTCCAGGCTTCACTCCTCTGATCCTAGCGGCTACAGCTGGTCATGTCGTGGTGGTGGAGATCCTGCTCGACAAAGGGGGGGACATTGAGGCCCAGTCTGAGAGAACCAAAGACACCCCTCTCTCCCTGGCCTGTTCAGGGGGCAGACAAGAGGTACGCAGTGACCCCCTCACCTCCCAAATCCCTCACGACATAACTTTTGCCCCAATTCTGACGTCAAAGACTAACTCTCGACATACTTTGCAGTCCTATGATAATCTTTTAAAAAATCTGCAAGAAATCTGGGTTCCGTCAGCTGGAACGGTCCTTTGATGTGAGGTGGTCAAAGACGTGATTATTTCTGAACCAGTCTGGACCTCGTCGGGAGAGCCCAAGATCATTTCAAAGTGGTTTGATTTTGTTGGGAGTCCTGGCTGACCTGCAGTGATGCATCATTCTCCTAGAATGTCAACAGCCAATGAACGCAACAAACGCAACGAATGTAGAAATCGTGTTATGTGTGACCCCCGAGTAATTCTCTGTCCTCCCTAAATCGCCTAGTGCGTGCTGTATCACGCAGCGCTTTTTTAAAGACTGTCATTTGACAGTCGTTAGATGTGAGCTGCTCTCCTTAGATGGGATTTTGTAAAGATTTAAAAGTCCTGTAGTGTGAGCTTGGCATTAGCAAACCTGCACCACCTGCTCAAACCTTCACCCCAATAACATTCTCAAAAGGCATAAAGTGCATGGTGAAATTTATGAGTTGAATAAAATAAAATTAGCCAAAGTCCCCGTATGGCATAAGTACATGTATGTGTGTATGATCTGAGTACAACCCAGCTGTCCCATATGGTGCTGGGGTATGTATGCATGCGTGTGACCCCCCCCCCCCCCGCCCGGTCCTTTTTTGGTCACAGGTGGTGGAACTTCTGCTGCTTCGTGGGGCCAACAAGGAGCACCGCAACGTATCCGACTACACGCCGCTCAGCCTGGCCGCTTCGGGGGGCTACGTCAACATCATCAAGATCCTCCTCAACGCAGGTGCTGAGATCAACTCCCGGTAGGTGTGACTCCACCTCGCCTCTGTCAGTCCCTGATTGGCTGTCTGTGTTCCTGTGTTTGTGTGTCTGTCTGTCTGTCCTTGACTGCTTGTCTGGCCAGCCCTGGAGCTAAGAGGGTGTAAGAGGGAAAGCATTAGTGGGTCCAGCGGGCACCTAGAGGTGGGCTCTGTGTATGTCTGTATGTGTGTGTGGGGAGGGACGGATCTAGATTTCTAGATACGTCCCTGTGTCTGGCTGCCGTGTCCGTCTGTCTGTCCTTTTGTCAACCAGGCCTTGACCACGTGTGCTTATTTCTGACTATCTGAGGGCATTCATACGTACCTGATAGTCCCTTGTCTTTCCGACTGCGCCCCCCCCCCACAGGACAGGCAGTAAGCTGGGCATCTCCCCCCTGATGCTGGCAGCCATGAACGGCCACGTCCCGGCGGTAAAGCTGCTGCTGGACATGGGCTCCGACATCAACGCCCAGATCGAGACCAACCGCAACACGGCGCTGACGCTCGCCTGCTTCCAGGGACGCGCCGAGGTGGTGAGCCTGCTGCTGGACCGCAAGGCCAACGTGGAGCACCGGGCTAAGGTAAGCACCGGGCCGGAGGCGGGGGGAGAGATTTAGCCTCAGTCTCTCCTCAGGGGGACCCCTATTAACAGGAAGGTCCACCCAGCAGCCCTACTATCTACACATGTAAAATTACGCAGCCATAGTCGTTTTTCAGTGCTATTTTTCGAGATAGCGTAGCATAGTTTGCCTGTCATTAGCGTCATAATTTTACGTCAATTTTTGTTAAAGCCACATCACTGGCAAACAAAATGGAACCGTCCTTTTTAAATGATCATTGAACATTAACTGTGACCCATGCCCCCCCCCCCCCCCCAGACTGGGCTGACCCCTCTGATGGAGGCCGCGTCAGGCGGCTATGCGGAGGTGGGGCGCGTGCTGCTTGATAAAGGTGCGGATGTGAATGCCCCGCCCGTTCCCTCGTCCCGGGACACTGCCCTCACCATCGCCGCCGACAAGGGGCACTACAAGTTCTGCGAGCTGCTCATCAACAGGTGAGGAGCGAAGCGCACGCCGCCGGACACTTACTGCAAGCTTGCTTTCCCATTAACTACGGTGTTTAAAATCTTTTCACATTCCCTTATTCACTTCATACCCTTCACATGAGCACAGGGTAAAGGAGGCCATGCTTCATACCCTTCACATGAGCACAGGGTAAAGGAGGCCATGCTTCATACCCTTCACATGAGCACAGGGTAAAGGAGGCCATGCTTCATACCCTTCACATGAGCACAGGGTAAAGGAGGCCATGCTTCATACCCTTCACATGAGCACAGGGTAAAGGAGGCCATGCTTCATACCCTTCACATGAGCACAGGGTAAAGGAGGCCATGCTTCATACCCTTCACATGAGCACAGGGTAAAGGAGGCCATGCTTCATACCCTTCACATAAGCACAGCGTAAAGGCTTCATACCCTTCACATAAGCACAGGGTAAAGGAGGCCATGCTTCATACCCTTCACATAAGCATAGAGTAAAGGAGGCCATGCTTCATACCCTTCACATGAGCACAGGATAAAGGCTTCATACCCTTCACATAAGCATAGAGTAAAGGAGGCCATGCTTCATACCCTTCACATGAGCACAGGGTAAAGGCTTCATACCCTTCACATAAGCATAGAGTAAAGGAGGCCATGCTTCATACCCTTCACATAAGCACAGGGTAAAGGCTTCATACCCTTCACATAAGCATAGAGTAAAGGAGGCCATGCTTCATACCCTTCACATGAGCACAGGGTAAAGGCTTCATACCCTTCACATAAGCATAGAGTAAAGGAGGCCATGCTTCATACCCTTCACATGAGCACAGGATAAAGGCTTCATACCCTTCACATAAGCACAGGGTAAAGGAGGCCATGCTTCATACCCTTCACATGAGCACAGAGTAAAGGAGGCCATGCTTCATACCCTTCACATGAGCACAGGATAAAGGCTTCATACCCTTCACATAAGCACAGGGTAAAGGAGGCCATGCTTCATACCCTTCACATGAGCACAGGGTAAAGGCTTCATACCCTTCACATAAGCATAGAGTAAAGGAGGCCATGCTTCATACCCTTCACATGAGCACAGGATAAAGGCTTCATACCCTTCACATAAGCATAGAGTAAAGGAGGCCATGCTTCATACCCTTCACATGAGCACAGGGTAAAGGAGGCCATGCTTCATACCCTTCACATAAGCACAGGATAAAGGCTTCATACCCTTCACATAAGCATAGAGTAAAGGAGGCCATGCTTCATACCCTTCACATAAGCACAGGGTAAAGGAGGCCATGCTTCATACCCTTCACATAAGCACAGGATAAAGGCTTCATACCCTTCACATAAGCACAGGGTAAAGGAGGCCATGCTTCATACCCTTCACATGAGCACAGAGTAAAGGAGGCCATGCTTCATACCCTTCACATAAGCACAGGATAAAGGCTTCATACCCTTCACATAAGCACAGGGTAAAGGAGGCCATGCTTCATACCCTTCACATGAGCACAGAGTAAAGGAGGCCATGCTTCATACCCTTCACACAAGCACAGGGTTAAGAGGCCATGCATACCCTTCATATAAGCACAGGGTAAAGGAGGCCATGCTTCATACTCTTCATATAAGCACAGGGTAAAAGAGGCCATGCTTCATACCCTTCACACAAGCACAGGGTTAAGAGGCCATGCATACCCTTCATATAAGCACAGGGTAAAGGAGGCCATGCTTCATACTCTTCATATAAGCACAGGGTAAAAGAGGCCATGCTTCATACCCTTCACACAAGCACAGGGTTAAGAGGCCATGCATACCCTTCACATGAGCACAGGGTAAAGGAGGCCATGCTTCATACCCTTCACATAAGCACTGGCATCCGCACTCATGGGCTGTTTGTAGTCCTGTGATTGGGTAAATTGACCTGTGGTCACTGGTTGTGTGGTCATTTTAAAAGGCACATTTATCCGATGTGTCTGGCCTAGGCGCAGTGGTCGTGTCTGTGTGAAAACTAAATTTTCTGCACATAGATCATGACTGTAAACTCGGTTCTGTTTATGTCTGTCTCTCTCTCTCTCTCTCTCCCTCCCATCCTCCGTCTTTCTCCCACTCCCGCTCCTCCTCCCACGCTCTCCCCCTCTCCTCCTCCCACGCTCTCCCCCTCTCTCACTCTCCCTCCCTCCCCCTCTCTCACTCTCCCTCCCTCCCCCTCTCTCACTCTCCCTCCCTCACTCTCCTCCCCCTCCCCTCCCTCTCTCCCTTGCTCACTCTCCCTCTTTCCCTCCACAGAGGCGCTCACATTGACGTGCGTAATAAGAAGGGAAACACACCCTTGTGGCTGGCGGCTAACGGGGGGCACTTTGACGTGGTGCAGCTCCTGGTTCAGGCCGGGGCTGATGTGGATGCCGCCGACAACCGCAAGATAACGCCCCTCATGGCGGCCTTCCGCAAGGTAAGGCAACCGCAAGATAACGCCCCTCATGGCGGCCTTCCGCAAGGTAGGGCAACCACAAGATAACGCTCCTCATGGTGACCTTCCGCAAGGTAGGGCAAACGCAAGATAACGTCCCTCATGGTGACCTTCCGCAAGGTAGGGCAAACGCAAGATAACGTCCCTCATGGTGACCTTCCGCAAGGTAGGGCAACCACAAGATAACGCCCCTCATGGTGACCTTCCGCAAGGTAGGGCAAACGCAAGATAACGTCCCTCATGGTGACCTTCCGCAAGGTAGGGCAACCACAAGATAACGCCCCTCATGGTGACCTTCCGCAAGGTAGGGCAACCACAGGATAACGCCCCTCATGGTAACTTTCCGCAAGGTAGGGCAACCGCAAGATAACGCCCCTCATGGCGGCCTTCCGCAAGTTAGGGCAAACGCAAGATAGTGCCCCTCATGGTGACCTTCCGCAAGGTAGGGCAAACGCAAGATAACGTCCCTCTTGGCGGGCTTCCGCAAGGTATGGCTGAAAAACGCCCCTCTGCCCCTCTGCCCCTCTGTTCTGCACACCTGTGTAGGATTGCTGTGTCTTACACCTGTCCTCCTGTTCACTCAGAAACAATACCTACACCCTCCCTCTTTCTGACCCCTGATGTCTGTCCATAGGGTCACGTGAAGGTGGTGCAATACCTGGTGAAGGAAGTAAATCAGTTCCCCTCTGATATTGAGTGCATGAGATACATCGCCACTATTGCAGACAAGGTGAGAATTGGGATGAAGTTTGCTTGTTGTCAGAGAGTTTGACTGTAGGTAAACTGTAGAGTAATGTGTGAGCTGTTATTGTCTGAGTATGAGAGCGACATGTACTATTGGTCTTATTTGTGGGCGACTGTATGCGTGCGTGTGTGTGTGTTTACAGAGTGGCAACAGCAGTAAGAACTATGTGTGCAGGTGTGATTTGAGGAAGAGCGTGTTTTGCAGGTGTGATGTGAGGAAGACCCCTGTTTGTGGTTATGATGTCAGAAAGAGCGCGGTTTGCAGTTGTGATGTCAGAAAGAGCGTGGGTTTCTGGGTCTGTGTCTGACTGCAGGTGTGTTGTTCCTGTAGGAGTTGTTGAAGAAGTGTCACCAGTGCATGGAAACCATCGTTAAAGCCAAAGACCAGCAGGCGGCTGAGGCCAACAAGAACGCCAGCATCCTGCTGAAGGAGCTGGACCTGGAGAAGGTGTGTGTCCCTGTCTAAGCCTCTGCTCTGTCTGCTGTCAATCATGCAGTGGCCAGTCTGTCACAAGCTCTTAGCTCTGATTAGACTCGTTTCTGAAACTGCCCTATTCTACTTAGTGTACTCTCTCTCAACTCTCTACCACGGTTTCTGACTACTCTCTACCACGGTTTCTGACTCTACTCTCTACCACGGTTTCTGACTCTACTCTCTACCACGGTTTCTGACTTTACTCTCTTCCGCGGTTTCTGACTCTACTCTCTACCACAGTTTCTGACTACTCTCAACCACAGTTTCTGACTACTCTCTACCGCAGTTTCTGACTACTCTCTACCGCAGTTTCTGACTCTACTCTCTACCACAGTTTCTGACTACTCTCTACCACGGTTTCTGACTTTACTCTCTACCGCGGTTTCTGACTACTCTCTACCACAGTTTCTGACTACTCTCTACCACGGTTTCTGACTTTACTCTCTACCACGGTTTCTGACTACTCTCTACCGCGGTTTCTGACTTTACTCTCTACCGCGGTTTCTGACTTTACTCTCTACCGCGGTTTCTCTCTACCTCTACTCTTTACCACAGTTTCTGACTCTACTCTCTACCGCAGTTTATGACTCAACTCTCTACCGTGGTTTCTCACTCTACTCTCTACCACGGTTTATGACTCTACTCTCTGCCACAGTTTCTGACTACTCTCTACCGCAGTTTCTGACTTTACTCTCTACCGCGGTTTCTGACTTTACTCTCTACCGCGGTTTCTCTCTACCTCTACTCTTTACCACAGTTTCTGACTCTACTCTCTTACCGCGGTTTCTGACTATCTACCGCAGTTTATGACTCTACTCTCTACCACGGTTTATGACTCAACTCTCTACCGTGGTTTCTCACTCTACTCTCTACCACGGTTTATGACTCTACTCTCTACCACAGTTTCTGACTACTCTCTACCACGGTTTATGACTCTACTCTCTACCACGGTTTATGACTCAACTCTCTACCGCGGTTTATGACTCTACTCTCTACCGTGGTTTATGACTCTACTCTCTACCACGGTTTATGACTCAACTCTCTACCGTGGTTTCTCACTCTACTCTCTACCACGGTTTATGACTCAACTCTCTACCACGGTTTCTGACTCTTTCTGACTCAGTGTCGATTCTGAAATTCAGCCCTTTGCTCCTCTTCACACTTAAAGGTAGGGTGCAGGCCTTAGTGTGTTTCTCTTCCCGATTATTAGTCGAGAGAGGAGAGTAAGAAGCAGGCCCTGGCAGCCAAGCGAGAGAAGCGCAAGGAGAAACGCAAGAAGAAGAAAGAAGAGCAGAAGAGGAAGCTGGAGGAAGAGGAGGCCAAGGTCAAGGAGGTGTTCTTCGAAATGCAGGACCAGGAGAAAGACTCCTCGGAAGGTAAAAATCTGCATTCACAAATGTGCTCCCACATAGAGTGCATGTGCGCAATAGTGCCTGTCTGCTTGTTTGTATGTGTTAAAAGAAGTGTGCCTTCTGTTAAATCTATGTGCCACAAAAATAATATTCTCATATTTGTCTTCTCTAAATTTAATGTGAAGACATTTCGGCTTGATTTGCTAAGACCTCTGAGCTCATGCAAAACCAATAACACAATCATTGGTCATGGTATTTGTTTTGCAAACACTAAAGATCTTAGGAAATCAGGCCCTTTGTGTGCAGATTAATTTTGGCTGAAATGTATTGCATAATATGTGGCAGCATCTTTTATGGTACCAGTGGCCAGTGCCATTTCCTCAGGTATATACTATATATCACACGTAAGCCTAGATTAACTTTTGTTTTTAACATTCTTATTGAACTGTTATTCCATTGGTTCCTATTATAATATGAATACTTTAGGTTCACACATACAGGTTGCCATTAGATTAATTAGACTAATTTCTGCAGCACCCCCATTGCATCATTATTAACATTCACAAAGATTTTTTATTTTTTTTGGTCCTCTCTAAATTAAGCCATATGTGGGTGGTTCCATTTTGAAGAGCCGTGTGTGTTGAAACACTAATGACAGGTCAAGTAAAAATGCTGTTATTTGAATGTGTTAATAATAATCCCCCCTATGGGATTATTATTGCCTCTTAGATCATAACCGAGCGGTTGTCTTGCCGCCAGAAAACTCTTTCCCCTTGTAAAACTTAGGCAAGCTGATTGGCTGAAGTGAGCACATCGTGCTGTGTTTGGTCAAAGTACTGTGGGCGTTAGCTAAAGGATGTTTTAAAATCTGATTTGCTGGAGTAGACTTGGTGAGGGGAAAAAACATTTTGTGGATAAATTTGCAAAGCTTGCTGCTGTGAAATTCACAAATGAACGCAGGCGATTCCACACATACCAGGCGCTGCGTAACTGCACATCGCGTCATTATCAAATGAATGCCCATACATTGGTAGATCTTCGCAAGAGAAACGCAAAGCTTGCTGCTGTGAAATTCGAACGCAGGCGATTCCACACATACCAGGCGCTGCGTAACTGCACATTGCGTCATTATCAAATGAATGCCCATACATTGGTAGATCTTCGCAAGAGAAACGTGTCAAAAAATTAAAATGTATTATTAAATTTGTCTGTTCAGAAGAGATTTGTTTGTGAGTGCAAAACCATATTTGTGAAGCAAATATTTTGTTTGTAAGATACAAAAAGTGTTTGAGTCATTTGTGTAAGGTTCATATTGTTTGTTTAATGATTTATAACACAATAATAACCCAAAGTCCCCCACCGTTGACCCCCCTCATGATTTGTCCTCCTCCCCCCGTCTTCCTGCAGAGGCAGAGGTCCCCATCGAACCCCCCAGCGCCACCACCACCACCACCATCGGCATCTCGGCCACCTCCCCCACCTTCACCTGCGCCTTCGGCAAGAAGCGCGCCAGCGCCGTGACCACGCCCAGCACCAACCGCAAGAGCAAGAAAAACAAGACCAAGGACTCCCCGAGCGAGCCCATCATCCTGCAGGACCCCCAGGTGGCGCTGGCGCAGCAGAAGGCTGACAAAAACAAGATCCAGGGGGAGCCCCGGGGCGGAGGGGCGCCGGGGGGCAACAGCGACTCGGACAACCTGGACAGCGCCGACTGCAACAGCGAGAGTAGCAGCAGCGGCGGCAAGAGCCAGGAGCTCAACTACCTGCCCGACCTCCCTTCCTCGTCCTCCTCCTCCTCGTCTTCCTCCTCTTCTTCCGGCCCCTCCCACGTCCCGCCCATCCCCGAGAAGAGACAGTGCCCCTCCCTGCATGGCTCGCGGGACGACAAGGTCACTGTGTCCCTCTCCAAACCGCAGCACAAGTAAGCTTTAAACCTCTGATTTGTAGTCCAGTGTACGCAATAGTTACTCCTTTTGTAGAATTTAGGAATGTTTTTAGAGGTGCTGTTTACATGGAAATAAGTAGGAGGGGATTTCAGGAGCTACAGAGAAAGGGTAGCCTCTTATAATTTAATAATGGAGAAAATTACAATGATGCTAATTAAATTTGTATAGCATTTTCTGTACTGGGTTAAGCAGTACCAGTGCAAAAGGTGCAATGCATATTTTTCTTGCTTTTGTAAAAATGTAGAAAATTATTATGCAGCCTTGAGGTACTTGCTTGCCTTCCATTGGTTATTAGAACTGCATAAGCATAATTTACATCTTTATGAGCAGAAGAGGAGAAACCGTGGATGTGTTGACTGGTTCTAACTGGTTCGTGTGCGCTTCTCCCTGCAGGATTCCAGACTCCGCCAGCGAGTTGACTCACAGCTCCTTTTCCTCGGTGTTGAAGACAATGTCACTGCCCGTGTCGATCCCCAACAGCAAGATGAACCTCACCAGCCCCAAGAGGGGCCAGAAGAGGGAGGACGGTTGGAAGGAAGTCGTTCGGAGGTCAGAGTCCCGTGCAAATAGCCCCCCCACCCCACAATCCTGTTCTTCCTGTTCACCAAATAATTCTCCATACAAGTTATGCGGCAAGAAAAGTAAAAAAAAAGCCAGTCCAAAAGCTCTACAGTGGGAAAGGGGTATAATGAGCCAGCCTGGTTCCAGCTCTACAGTGGGAAAGGGGTATAATGAGCCAGCCTGGTTCCAGCTCTACAGTGGTAAAGGGGTATAATGAGCCAGCCTGGTTACAGCTCTACAGTGGGAAAGGGATATAATGAGCCAGCCTGGTTCCAGCTCTACAGTGGTAAAGGGGTATAATGAGCCAGCCTGGTTCCAGCTCTACAGTGGGAAAGGGGTATAATGAGCCAGCCTGGTTACAGCTCTACAGTGGTAAAGGGGTATAATGAGCCAGCCTGGTTCCAGCTCTACAGTGGTAAAGGGGTATAATGAGCCAGCCTGGTTCCAGCTCTACAGTGGGAAAGGGGTATAATGAGCCAGCCTGGTTCCAGCTCTACAGTGGTAAAGGGGTATAATGAGCCAGCCTGGTTCCAGCTCTACAGTGGTAAAGGGGTATAATGAGCCAGCCTGGTTCCAGCTCTACAGTGGTAAAGGGGTATAATGAGCCAGCCTGGTTCCAGCTCTACAGTGGGAAAGGGGTATAATGAGCCAGCCTGGTTACAGCTCTACAGTGGTAAAGGGGTATAATGAGCCAGCCTGGTTCCAGCTCTACAGTGGTAAAGGGGTATAATGAGCCAGCCTGGTTCCAGCTCTACAGTGGGAAAGGGGTGTAATGAGCCAGCCTGGTTCCAGCTCTACAGTGGTAAAGGGGTATAATGAGCCAGCCTGGTTCCAGCTCTACAGTGGTAAAGGGGTATAATGAGCCAGCCTGGTTCCAGCTCTACAGTGGTAAAGGGGTATAATGAGCCAGCCTGGTTCCAGCTCTACAGTGGTAAAGGGGTATAATGAGCCAGCCTGGTTCCAGCTCTACAGTGGGAAAGGGGTATAATGAGTCTGCCTGGTTCCAGCTCTACAGTGGTAGGTGGTAGGTGCACATATCTGACCTAAGCCATGTCTGTCTGTCTTATCTGTCTGCTCAGATCTAAAAAGCTGTCTGTCCCAGCCTCTGTGGTGTCGAGGATCATGGGTAGAGGCGGGTGCAACATCACTGCCATCCAGGACGTAACGGGCGCTCACATCGACGTGGACAAACAGAAAGACAAGAACGGAGAGCGCATGATCACCATCCGGTACCGGACCACTGCCCGCCATTCACACTCACGCACAGTCACTGTAATTACAGGCTTTTTACACAGGGATGCACAAAATATTGGGCAAACGTATGGTTATTAACTTGATGCTAAGGTTCTGGACGATATGATATGTTGGCACAACATGCGTTTGCCAGAGAGGAAGTGCATTTGATGCGCCGCTGATGCTGCTGCTCAGGTCTCTCCGCCTGATCCCAATTCTGAGGCATCGCTAATGCTTCTTGTTCATCCATTCGCTTTTGTGCCCTGGTTGGTAAATTGGTATTTGCGTGGAATGTAAGCGCTTTTTGTAAAGTCAGCAATGTTTTAGATGTCAAACTTTCGAATGTAGTGCCCATGTTGTAGCATTTTATTTTTTAAATATTTTTTTATTACTTAAAAAAAAAAAGAAGTAAATATTTGGACAGTTAAAGCAAAATTGACATTGTCTTGACATGATTGAGGGCTAGAACTATTATATTGGCTGCATGTTTAAAATGTATATGTGCAATGTGAATAGGTCTTTAGGGGAGTGTGTACTGTGACTGTTGCGTGACGCTCTGGTGTGTTCTCAGGGGCGGCACGGAGTCGACGCGCCATGCTGTGCAGCTGATCAACGCGCTCATCCAGGACCCGGCTAAAGAGCTGGAAGACCTGATCCCCCGGAACCACATCCGAGTCCCCGGCACCAACACCAAGATGGGCTCCACCTTCACCACGGCGACAGGCGCCACCAGCACCACGGCGGCGGGGTCCAAGGGCCTGGCGTCCGTGGTGCCGTCCTCGGGCATGTCCTTCCAACCCCCCCTGGGCTCGCAGCACGGGGGCAAGGTGGGGAAGAGCCTGTCCCCCGGGGTGCGGCCGCCATTCGTCTCCCTACCCCTGGCCTACGCTCACCCTCAGCTGGCCCTGCTGCCGCCCAGACTATGCACCAGATCCGCCACCCGCGGCTGCCCATGGCGCAGTTTGGCGGCACCTTCTCCCCGTCGCCCAGCACCTGGGGGCCCTTCCCGGTGCGACCCGTGAGCCCGGGGAGCGCCAACGGCTCCCCCGAAACACAACGGGGGCGGAGGCTTGCCCAGGCCAGGCCCCTCTCACGTCGAGCACGCGACCCCCAGCCCCGCCGCCACCGCCCAGGCCGCAGCCCCGTCCTCCGCCCCAGCCCTGCCCTGCCTCGCCAGCGCCCCCAACCCTTCCTCCGTCAGGAAGCAGCTCTTCTCCTCGGAGCCCAAGGCGGCGGTAACCAGCGCGGTGACCAGCGTGTGCAGTAGCGTGAGGTCCTCAAGCTCCCCCGCCCCCCTGGTCTCTGCCCCACCCACCACGCCTCCCACCCCGCCCCCTCCTCCACCTATCGCCCTGCCCGCGCAGCAGCTCCCTCCCCCCAAACCTGAGCCCTGCGCTGCTGCCACGCCCGGCAAGGAGAAGCCCTCATCCGAGCAGCAGGCCGCGACCGTCTTGGCCGGCGGAACTGAGGCCTCCGGCGCCTTGCCCTTCCCCGCCCCGCCCGCCGCCCTCCCCCCACAGCCAGAGTCCCGGCAACCGTTGCCACTACCTTTCGCTCCGAACGCTGACCCCCGCCCCACCCTCGGCCCCGCCTTGCTCCAGCCTGCCCGCCTCCCGCCCTGTGCCCGTCTCGCACGTGGGTGGCGCCTTGCCTCACTTTACTGCCCCTGCCCCCCGCACGTCCCCCCGCATGCAGCCCCCCGGCCCCTTCTACCCGCTGCAAGAGCAGCCCTCCGGCTTCCCTCCCCCCGGGGCCCCCCAGGAGTCTCTGAAAACAGCCGCCGCAGCAGGGCCTGGTCACGCCCGGCATGACCCCGCCCTCCCTGCAGATGTCATCGGCCATGGGCATGATGAACGGCTCCCAGATGCACATTCATGGTGGCGGCAAGGCCCAGCTACCCCCCAACTTTGGCCCCGCCGCCCTCTTCAACCATTTCAGTAGCATGTTCGACAGCAACCAGGTGGGCAACAACCAGGTGTGGGGCGCGTGCCACCTGCCCGCCCGAACCCCACCCGAGCAGGCCTATGGCGCCCCGCCCACCCCCCCCCCCTACATGGCTGGCATGGGGCCAATGGAGGGCGTCATGCCCCTCCGGACGGCTCCAAAGCCCCCGGCTACCGCTGCAGCTCCCAGAGGATTGTGAGCAGTCCCATCGGTGAGTGCCAGAGACCCTTTAAAATTAATGTTTTCTTTTACACAATATTCTCTTTATATTTCATGCCAGATATTTCAACTTTCAAATAAAATTGATCTGGTTTACACATCCATGATAATATTGTGATCACTGCAGTTCTTAAATGTTATTAAATTCAATACATAGTGTATGTACGGTGGGGACGGAAAGCATTCGTCCAGTGACGTAATATTTGTTTTTTTGGCTCTGTACTCCAGAACATTGGGTTTGAAATGGGACAGTGACTATGAGGTTAAAGTGCAGACTTTCATCTTTAATTTGAGGGATTTCACATCCATATCGGATTAAGCGTGTAGAAATTGTAGCCCTTTTTATACATAGTCCCCCCACATTTTAGGGGACGAAAAGTAATTGGACTTATTAACATAAACTTAGTCAAAATGAGTCAGGAGAAACAACCCTTAAAGTGATCCATCCATATTGCATATCTGGTGATGGTTTGAGGCTCGTTTGATACCGACCCTTTTTGCACTGCCATGTAGTCCCCCCATTTCGCATATAGATCCATTCAAATGCAGAGGTTATAGTATCGCTTGTAAGAGCACCAGAAAATAAGATATCAAGTGTCTTTTGCTGTTGGGTCACAGACATCAGGAACTCAAAAGCATGCAAAGGATTTGCAACCAAATATTAAATATGACTTTATTTAAGTTTGTTAATTTGTCCAATTACTTTTTGTCCCCTAAAATGGGTGGGGTGGAGTGGGGCTATGTATAAAAAGGGCTACTACGCTGTTCACCTGATTCAGATGTAAAATTCCTTCAAATTAAAGCTGAAAGTCTGCATTTTAACCTCATAGTCACTGTTCCATTTCTAATCCAATGTGCTGGAGTACAGAGCCAAAACAACAAAAATTGTGTCACTGTCCAAATACTTATGGATTGCACTACAATTGATCCCAAATTTAATGGAATGGCAGTTTGGACATGCTTCCGTATACTATTATGTTAAATAGCCCTGCAATGCAGCGTGTAGTAATTATTTCAGCTGTTATCCATTTTATTGTGGCACACCTATGGAAGATTTTCAGTGACTTAAATAAATGCAATCGCTATAGCGACACAGTGAAATATAATGTATATCTAAGATTGCTTTTACATAACGGTGCACATTTATTATGCCATAATTAAAAACAAAATGCATATTGCATTGTATTTCATTGTGTTCTATCAAAAACAGTCCTACTGAAATACAATACGGGGTGTTTTGTTTTTCAACGCCAGTGTGCAGTTTTCCTGCCACAATGAAATGTAATACTGGCCTCGGAATGTAATCCACGTGCACTTGTTTCATGTTGCTCCGTGTGCATTGGTTGCTGCACGGAATGTGACACAATTCAAAGCAAACATCGTCATTGCATGGGGTTATATTGCATTGCATTGGGTTATATTGTATTGCATTGGGTTATATTGCATTGCATTGGGTCATATTGCATTGCATTGGGTCAGACGTTCTTCTCGTTGAACATTTCAGGGATGCACCCCATGGACCCTTCCGGAAACACTATCTCCACGTCCGCTGCACTGACCAGCTTTGCCACGAGCATCTCGGGGAGCCCGGTGTTCCTGCAGGGCCCCGCCCCTGTGGGCACGCCCTCTTTCAGCCGCCAGCACTTCTCCCCCCACCCCTGGAGCGCTTCCACTTCCTGTACGGGAGCCCGTAATCCTCCACTTTCTTCCTGGTTACGTAGGGGAGTTCAAAACCAGTGCGGCGGTGCATATTCACATGAGAGAAGCAAGTCGCACATTACTCTTGATTTTTGCATCAGGGTCTTTCTCAGATTGGCTTCTCTCTGCATGCTCTCTGCTTCAGTTCATCTGTCTGTCAGATTGTCTTTGTTCAGTGTAACATCCGTCTCACTGTCAGATTGTCTTTGTTCAATGTAACATCTGTCTCACTGTCAGATTGTCTTTGTTCAATGTAACATCTGACTCACTGTCAGATTGTCTTTGTTCAGTGTAACATCTGTCTCACTGTCAGATTGTCTTTGTTCAGTGTAACATCTGTCTCACTGTCAGATTGTCTTTGTTCAATGTAACATCCGTCTGTCTCACTGTCAGATTGTCTTTGTTCAATGTAACATCCGTCTGTCATTCTGTCAGATTGCCCTGTATCACTGTTCTGTCCGCATTTCTATCAGATTCGCCTCTATCAGTGTCTGTCTTTCTGTCTGTCTATTCATCTGTCCATTAGATTGTTATTATTCACTGTTATGCTGCCCGATGATGTAACGGTTGCATCTGTTCGTCTCTCCGCCCCCCCAGGTGAATCCCCAGTGCCCTCTGTGTCGTCGGGGGCGTCCTCTCCGCTCTCTGCGTCGGTGGCCGTGGCGCCGGCGATGGTCCAGGCCAAGCCTTGCAGCGCCAGCCAGCAGGACCGCAAGGTGCCGCAGCCAATCGGCACCGAGCGCCTGGCCCGCATCCGCCAGACCGGCTCGGTCAACCCCGCCATGCTCACCACCAACTACACCCCGCCCGTGGGACAGGGGGGCATCTGGTCTTTCGGCGTCGGGAGCTCCTCTGGTGAGGACGCGAGGGGGGGCTTAAGGCAGGGATTTTAGTTTTGGGGGGTGATGGGCATAAGGAGTTTAATACAGCGGTCATCAGCATAATTTTCCCATGAGATACATTTTTGTGTTTGGGCTGCATTATGGACACAATCTGGTCTTAGTGTGTGTGCGTTAGGGGTGTGTGATGCGCTGCAGTGAGTTGAGTGAGTTAATGGGTGGAGTGTGTTCAGTGAGTGGGTGGGTGGAGTGAGTGAGTGGGTGGAGTGGGTGGAGTGGGTTGAGTGATTTAGTGAGTGGGTGGGGTGGGTTGAGAGTGAGTGGGCGTGTATGTGTGTGATGAGTGGGCACATGCACGCGTGATGAGCAGTTCTGATGCGTCCCATGCCCCTCCCCGCAGAGGCGATGTCAGGCTGGTCGCAGCCGCTGATGAGCAGTCACATGCTGCAGCAGCAGCAGCTTCCCGAGCAGTCGGCTTTCTCCCAGCACCAACCCATGGAGCGCGACGACACCGGCATTGTGGCCCCCTCCAACACCTTCCACCAGCCCCTGCCCAGCAGCTACATGGACTTCCCCAAGGTCAGTGCTCCCAAACTGGTGTTCCCTCCCCCTCCGTCAGCCCCCGTCAGGCCTGCTCTGGAGCTCTGCGGGAGGAGTATCTCCCTTCTGTGTGAAGGTTTTTAAAGGCCTGAGAAATGGGGCCTTTCATTAATCCATGTGCAAATGAGAAGGAAAAGGTCCAGATGCAGGTTGAGAAACACTGCCCGTTTCCCCTAATACCCGCTCCTTCTGCGGCCTGCACTGTGAGCTGAAGGTGAAACTTCGCTGCATTTGATCACGTTTTAGTTGAAGCTGACGAGGCTCACTCACCCAAACATTGTTTCATCCGGATTGTGGCTCAGCTTGTGATCTGGTTCCTTCCTGTTATGTTGGCTAATTGGAGGTTCTGGTGCTTTGTAAATTGAATCAAACGGCTCTTCTCAGATTGTAACTGTGGTGTATGTTATAGTTGTATTGTTTTTATTCCACAGGGGTTGCCAATGTCGATGTACGGAGGAACGATGATCCCCCCGATGGCAGAGGGCCCGGCAGGGCCCATGTATAACGGCCTCCACACCACCGATCCTGCCTGGAACCCCATCCTCAAAGTGGTCCCCAACTCCACAGAGAACTCAGACCCCCAGCAGGTAAGTGCTTCTCGGGCTCCCCAACCTACACACACAATGTCCCCCACACGCGCACAAGCACACATAAACACACACATATGGAACACATGCAGGCGCACGCAATGTCTACACGCAACAATGTCCACACACGCAAGCGCTAATGCACGCACACGCACACACACACGCACACACACACACACACACAGTGTCCCTCTTGCTGTTGGGTAATAGTGCTCTGCCTTTCCAGGTCTGGCCTGGTACATGGGCCCCACACGTCGGGAACGTACATCTGAACCACGTCAACTAAAACCATCAACGACAAACAAAATGGCGACGAGGAACCACGTCTACTAAAACCATCAACGACAAACATAATGGCGACGAGGAGGCATAGGACCAGTATCAGAAACACAACCTTTTTTTGTTTTGTTTTGTTTTTTTTTGTTTTTTTAAAGAACAATTGCAATTACAAAGAGGTTAACCTAGTAGTGTCCTAAGTGATATAAAAAAACACCCAGTAAGAATTGGAAGGATGGACGCTATTTTTGATGTGCCTAACTAAATAAAAGAATTCAGTGTGGGCTTTAACCTGTTTACCACTGTCTATGAACAAATGCCTGTTCAACAGGACACATTCTCTGCATAGTGTAGCCATTTTGACTTAAAAAACCCACAAACTCTTCTTGGTCTGCAGGGCTCAACAGGACTGTAAGCTATTTATACATGGCCAAGAACTAGATTACTGCATAAAGAGATAAATCAGACCTTTTAGAGTGGTAAATACATGTATAATTGTTTACATACTAAAAAAGGGTTCAAATGAGAGTAAATTTCATGTCGTATAGTGGCTCTACTTTATGTAGCCTGTATTAATGTGAAATATTTACCTTAATATTCAATAAAAAGATGGAACTGTACCCCTTTGCCTTGTTTTTTATTATTTGTTGACTCGGGTAACTTGAATAATGTTTTGTGTCATTTTACTTAACTTAGTTAACTATAGTTTATAGTTTAATCCTTGTGCCTCTGGCTGCATTCATTCAAAATAACCAAATTGAGATTGTCTGCAGTTATTTATAAATGGCCACCACTGTGAATGGAATATTATTTTCAACAAAACCTTTTTAATTTTCTCACCAAAGGGAACTGCCTTGGCTTTTCTTTGCTTGCCTGCTTTGCTTTTAGTCATTTCATGCACCCATTGCGTTAACTGTCATTCATGTTTCGCATGTAAAAGGAGCATTTCATCATTTTTAGTGTGTGCGTGTGTGTGGCAGAATAACTATGCTCAGTTGCAGTGTTTAGCTTGATTAGTATCAATGTGTCTATGTGGGGTATATATGTGGTGGATCGCCGAAGGGAAGGCCGTTGGGGTGGGTCTCGGAATACGCAGTGCAAAAATAGCTTGCTGTAATACACTTTCCATTGATGGTCACACCACATAAGAAATGCACCAATTAATTTTTTCTCTGCACTCGTTGCTGTATATGCAGTTTTCTCCATATTTGGCCGTAACGTGTCTATTATTTTTTTTAAATGGGGGTGGGTCACAGTCAATGTATTTGCTCTTTAGATTGGTTGTGGCCTGGGGGTCTCCAACTTCTGCGATTACAGTAGGGTATGTACAGTTCTCCGCATGCATGCTATGACCACGTGCTGGCCAGCAGGGGGTGCTGTCTCTCCTGTAACGTCACCCCTACCGGACAAGTTGGTACATGAATTTCAGGTGCCAAATTCTGAGGGGTCGTTTGCGCCAACATGGGTTGGGACCGCTTTACAATCCTATACATATACCTCATTCGAAGTAAGCTGGCTTGAGATGCTTGTACGTCTCTTGTGAGAATTATTTTTGGACTGCACAGACGATGAAGTATGCTGGTCTGTCTGGCCAGTGAGACGTGGGACGTTGAGCTGTTCTCTGGTCATCGGGTTCAGACGTGGTTCCCTGCAGTTTTAATACATGCCTGACTAGCCTGTTTAGAATGTTCTGATTTTGGCTCAAAAGATTGATTTGATGTACATTGATATGAACCCAATTGCTTCCATGTTCCAATGATAAAAAAAGTATCCAGGCAACATAGACTATATTTGCTGATGCATATTTAAACGCTAGCCTGCATAATTTACTTGAAATTGTTCATACTGCCTCTGCTTTGTATATAGAGTAGAGACAGTAGACAGCATTTATGCCAGGGGACAATTTGATCAAGAGATGTAGAGCAGTGGTTCCCAAACTCGGTCCTCTGGGACCACTGTGTGCTGGTTTTCGTTCCAACCTCAATTGCAATCCCAAAATCCTAACAAGCTGTTCATTTTTCTTAATTAGGTGCTTTTCATGTTTAGAGGGATTATTTACCCTCTTAAGCCACATCATGTCAGAAATAGCTGTGCATGCCATGAAGAATAAAAATTCCCATGTTCCTACTGTGCTTATTGGGCTGTTTTACAAATAGGTAACATCTTTTAAAAACTGATCAAATTAAAGACTGGGGTGAATCAATTAGCTCCTAATTAGGTAGTTGAAAACGTGAGTTTTTAAGTTCCCTCATCAAGTTTTTCTTAAATGTATTAACACTGCAAGTTTGGCTTGTTATTTTCTTTGTCTTGTTTTCATTATTTATCAAATGGTTAGTTTTAGTGGCCATATATCCACAATTTCACCAATTAGTAGCCTATTGATTCACCTCAGTCTTTAATTTAATTTAATTTAATAAAATAAAATAAATTTGGTCAGTTAAATTATTTTTTTTGCCCCTTTTTGTAATTATTTGCAATATAGCACAATGAGAATATTGTAGTTTTATTATTCATGACATGCATAGCTATTGCTAACATAATGTGGCTTAAGAGGGTAAATAATCCCTCTAAATATGACAAACACCTAATTAAGAACAATTGACATCTTGTTAAAATTTCGGGATTGCAATTGTGGTTGGAACGAAAACCAGCATACACAGTGGTTCCCGAGGACCGAGTTTGGGAACCACTGATGTAGAGCAGTGGTTCCCAACCCTGGTCCTGGGGACCCCCTGTGTATGCTGGTTTTCGTTCCAACCACAATTGCAATACCAGAATTTTAACAAGCTGTTAATTTTTCTTAATTAGGTGTTTTTAATGTTTAGAGGGATTATTTACGTTCTTAAGCCACATTATGTTAGTAATAGCTATGCATGCCATGAAGACTAAAAGTCCAAGATTCACATTGTGTTGTATTGTAAACAATTAAAAGGAGGTAAAAAATGTTTTAACTGATCAAATTAAAGACTGAGGTGAATCAATAGGCTCATAATTTGTGAAATTGTGGACACATGGCCAATAAAACTAACCGTTTGGTGAATAATGAAGAATTCAAAGACAAAGCAAATGATAACGAGCCAAACCTGCATTGTGTTAAGGAAAAAATTATGAAGGAACTTAAACTTGCGTTCAATTACCTAATTAGGAGCCTAATCACCTGAGTTGTTACTTCTTCTTTGTAATTGTTTGCAATATAACACAATGAGCATAATGAACATGTTTTTTTTCTTCTTCATGGCATGCATAGCTATTGCTAACATAACGTGGCTTAAGAGAGTAAAGAGTTTAAAGTGTTCTCTATACAATAAAAACACCTAATTTAGAAAAAATAACAGCTTGTTAAAATTCTGGTATTGCAATTGTGGTTGGAACGAAAACCAGCATACACAGGGGGTCCCCAGGACCAGGGTTGGGAACCACTGATGTAGAGGATATGTTAAGCGTGTAAATTATAAGGAATTTTGACAACGCCGGAGACTTGGGTGAGATGTACACAAGTCTACACCTTTTCCCTACGCGTAATCTATTTTTTTGCTAGCTGTTGAGCCAGAGACACTGGCTGAATCATTTTATTAGGCTATCAGCTGTTTATTCGTTCGTGTCAACTTCAATATGCCGTTCTGTTTAGCCTTGACGGAAAATGGCATCAGTAAAACGAAAAACATGGACAGAAACCATGCCTGAGACGAAACTTGCTATCTGCAGCTGTCGTTTGGGACGACGTTTGGGAATCTTACACCTGTGTATAACACCTGCATGCGTCAATACGTCATTGCTAGCTGCCTTGGTATACAGTCGCCTCTATGTATATGTAGCCTGTGCTTTTACTACCGTGTCAAGGAAAATGCAGAGCACCCATTCGTACCGTTTTATAATACAGAAATCATGCAAGTAAACAACATACCCCCCCCCCCCCCCGAACACACAGAAACACATTTCCTGGGGATAATTTTCATCAACTTTTAAGTTGTTTCGCGACTTTTTAAGAACCAATGTAAAAAAAAATTTTGTTGTTTTTTTTTTGCAATCACATGTTTTGTGTGGACGGAAGGGGCGTAGATTCCCATGTTTGCATAATGTGTTAGGTGACCTTGGCGCAAGTCTGACCGAAACAAATCTGAGCAGTTTTGAGTTGTGATCACAGAAGTTAGAACTCTATAAAAACGTTATTCTATAGTTATGTGGTTGTGCTCATAGAGCGTATAGGGTTCATTGGTTGTGATATGTGGGTGACCCTGTCACGTGAGCAGTTGTTTGCCACCCCCCTTTTATCGCAGCTCTGAAATACAAGCGCACATGGTCATACGTTCGCACATTCTCGCTTCTTTTGCAGCTGTGCAGACTCCGGGCGATACAAAGTTTGTAACAACATTATTTCAAGTTATTCTGGAAGCCTGCTACTACAAGTCTAGTCCACTAGTTTCAGGGCTGATTTTCCCTGGGCAATATTGCTAAATTGCGCTTTTCTTTAACGTTTTACGCCACTTTATGTAGTGACCTATGCTACGTTTTCCTTCATCAGTGTAAACTTTTTTGTTGTTGAGCGGTTACATTTGTTTTGTTCTGTTTAATCAAGACGTGTAAACAAGTACAACGCGCCATGTCCGCTAAACCGAGCAAAAGCTGCCCCATTCCAACCCGAGTCCTGCACCTGAAGGACTGGTCCCAGCTACCTGACTGCTACAGCCAGACGCCCGGGGGCACGCTCTTCTCCACCACGCCTGGAGGTAAGGCTCGCACTCAGATTCGCAGGTCTTTAAAACAATATCTGTCCGAACAACAGTCCAAAAAGCATCGATATCCAAAGGTGATTTACAAAAGGTTATCAATTGCAATAAAAGTGACAATTTTAATCCCGCTATGAGGTCAGTGAACGCAGTAGACATATCACAGTGAAATGATGATGCTTGGTGAAATGGGGATAATCTGTTTAAAGGCTCAGGTAGGCTAATGTTTGCTGCTGTTGCGTAAGCTAATGCATTCAAATCGGTAGGTCTACGTAATTGTTCTGCAATATTATTTGGGTACTTAGTAACCAAATATCGTGGTTTAACTGCTCTTCGCACAAAACTGCAGCCAATTACTAATCTAAATTTTTAAACGGAGAGACAGCGCTGTTTGTTACAGGAATCACAGTAAAGCCGCGTTGATGTGATCCAGATAGGCGGCAACATAATTGTTAAACATTCAAATATAGCCGTTATGGCACGGTAACACAGGAAAAAATAGTTTGACACCACACCCTGACCCGGTTGACAATGAGAAACGTGACGAATACAACGATTGCGCTTTAAGTACTGTGGGCCTACTTGGTGGATTTGAACTATTTCCCTGCTGTGTTTGCGGTTCTCTCTGGGTTGAATAGAAGTTTGAAGCCTAATTAATAGGCCTATCACACCACCAACAGGTAGCAATTGGTGAAGGCTATGCATTGTAGGTAATAGTAGCCTAAATTTACATTTCAAAGAATGTTATGTTTTCCGTCCATATTAAAAAGTAATCCCTTTTTAGTATTTGAACGAATTAAGTCTACATGCGTTTCCACAGGTCTGCATTCTGGCAGTCGACATAATTGCACCTCGGTAGCTTTCGGACCTACCGCCGTTGCTGTAGTTGCTGCTGTAGCTGACTAAGAGCTATGTTTGCTTTCAGTGAAGAGTGGGCGTGCTTTTGCCTAAGTATTACGCAATGTTCTAGACTAGTGAAGCCAGCCTTCCTTTGCATTCTAGGAAAGTTATGCCGCTGTTTATCAGGTGCCAGTAGGAGTGTGCTGCTGCTGATTTCTATTGGTGTAGGAGGATCAAGCCCCTTTGCCTTATGACCCACCAGGGTGTGTGTGTCTGGGGGTCAGGGGAGGGGAGAGTATTGCAAGAAGTTGTGGCAAACATTCTGTCCTACTTTATAAGAGGCATGACAGGGGGTGTGGCCCACAGCAACGAATGATTTTTGGAGATGACAGAATACAAGAACTGGAGTCTGAGATCGGCACAATCTAGCACACTCACTGGAAGTGACATTTAACTCCCAGGGCATAGCAAGCAGTCATTTTTAATAAAATAACTGCCTTTTATATGATTAATATTAAGCCCTTTTGATTATGGGTCCTGTTTTTTGGGGTGACATGTCTTGGTGGGTCATATCAGGCCGGGACTGGTTCTGGTTAAGTGCTATGATACTAATTCCAGGTCCACCTTGTACTATCTTTTGTCCTGTCTTTTGGTGAGTGATGTCACATCATGTAGAATGTAGTACAGTACTGTGAGACAGAGCTGGGATTATCCTGTACAGAATGCATTGGTGGAGAAGCCTGAAAGCAGCCTCTTATTTAATTGAAGCAAAACACTAAGTGGTACTTCTTAACTGTTCATTTGATTAATAATAAACCTGTAAATATTAATTGCAATTGTATGACTAATGGAGTAAGAAAATGTGCTTTTGAATAAGTAGTAAGTGCTTATCACAGTACAATAAGCTTTTGGGAATGACCACCGCCTACACACTGTGACTAATACAACCGAAGGCAAAGTTGTAACAAAAAAAAGTTTTTTTTAATTTTTTTATTATAATTTTTTTGCACTGCAAGATTTATCATATTAAAAAGGTGCATAGTGCAGTGCCTCCTTCCTATAGCTATGTTTACATACAGTAACAAACACCAAAAAACATGAAAGGGGGGGTGGAACAAGCCTGAGAATGAGCCGGGCTGTCATCATGGGGCCTCTGACCAGTAGGTGAATGGCATTGTGTGTCTGTCTCTGATTCCAGCACATTCCCCCCCCCCCCCCCCCCCCCCCCATTCCGCTGCTTTGTCTGCACAACAGACTCGTTGCATAACATGTTTTTCCCTCCCTGAGCTGATAGTCATGGTGTGCTTCAAACTACAGCAGCCTGCAGAGCTCTGACTGGGGTTCCTGCCAGGAAGCAGCTGGGGCAGACGCCAGTCATCTCTCTTTCTCTCCCTCTCTCTCACTGACGTATACATACAGACTCTTCTCTCAGAGGGGTTATAATAATAATAATAATAATAAACACTATTTGTATAGCACCTTTCATACATAAAATGCAGCCCAAAGTGCTTCACAACAATAAAAACAAAATACAGAACAAAAGCAATAAAAGAAAAATAGACCTAAAAGACAATAGAACATTTAAAAGACAATATAAAAGGAAATAAGATAAAAACAATAAAAACAGATAAAGGGCTACAGTGCATGAATAGATAGCCCCAGTGTCTGTACACCGGTGTCTCTCTGTACACCGGTGTCTCTGTACACCATACACCGTACACTGGTGTCTCTACACCGGTGTCTCTTTGTACACTGGTGTCTCGGTACGCCAGACAGAAGAAAAAAACAGAAGAATAGAAATAAGTAAATAAAAGCACTAGTACATGGTAATAAAAACACTATCAGTAGCCTAAAAGTAAGAAAATTAAAAGGCAGAGCAAGCTAACTGAAGGCAATTTTAAATAGGTGTGTTTTAAGAAGTTTCTTAAAAATGTTAAGACTTATGCTGTAAGAACTGTCTGTCTGTGAATGTAATTAACAGGAGTATTGTAACTCGCATAGTGCATCATGCGTGGTTCTGACCTGGTTCATTGCAACTCGCATCATGCGTGGTTCTGACCTGGTTCATTGCAACTCGCATCATGCATGGTTCTGACCTTGTTTCCATGCAACTCGCATTGTGCGTGGTTCTGACCTTGTTTCCATGCAACTCGCATAGTGCGTGGTTCTGACCTGGTTCATTGCAACTCGCATTGTGCGTGGTTCTGACCTGGTTCATTGCAACTCGCATTGTGCGTGGTTCTGACCTGGTTCATTGCAACTCGCATTGTGCGTGATTCTGACCTGGTTCATTGCAACTCTCATTGTGCGTGATTCTGACCTGGTTCATTGCAACTCGCATTGTGCGTGATTCTGACCTGGTTCATTGCAACTCGCATTGTGCGTGATTCTGACCTGGTTCATTGCAACTCGCATTGTGCGTGATTCTGACCTGGTTCATTGCAACTCGCATTGTGCGTGATTCTGACCTGGTTCATTGCAACTCGCATTGTGCCTGATTCTGACCTGGTTCATTGCAACTCGCATTGTGCGTGATTCTGACCCGGTTCTCTTTGCCTGTTGCTGCTGCTTTGCTTCAGATGGGTTAAGTGTATCCTGTTCCCCGCAGGAACCCGGATCATCTACGACAGGAAGTTCCTGCTGGAGTGTCGGAACTCTCCGATCGCTCGTACCCCGCCCTGCTGCCTCCCTCAGATCCCCGGGGTCACCGTTCCCGCCCTGCCCCCACTGGGGAAACTGGAGGAGCAGGAGGAGAACGACAAGGACCTGACCGGTGAGCCCCGAAAACCTCCCCAGCTAGGCGAGGGGATATTGCCTTTTTTCTCCCATAGGCTGGGTGAGGAAGGCGCTGATTTAATTCAGACCTTCGTTTGCCTGGTCAAATCATTTGGGAGGCAAAGGTTTAGACCCGGGATGGGAAAATCCAGGCCTCGCGGGCCGGTGTGTATGCAGGGTTTTGCGGCCAATCGGCTAATTAGTCTTCTACACAAACACCGATTCACTCGTAAATTTGACCACAATAAATCACTACAATACATGTAGCTAAAATATCAGATAATGTAAATAATTGGGCTAATTATATAATTGGTAACTGGTGGCAGCAAAACCTGCATACACACCGGCCTGCGAGGCCTGGTTTAGACTAATAAAGAAGGGACTTGACTGGTCTTTATAATATGTGAATGGGCTTGTATCCCTGAGCTCAGTGAAAGGGATAAGGCAGCCCATGCAGAGTGTTAATGATCAGAACCTGTGCATCGTCTCCAACTCAACATAACCCTCTGTCTGCTTGATGGCATCGTCCTGCACAGAATTACCTGCTCCGTTTAAATATTTTTCAATCTTTACGGCACGTGCATCTAGCAGTTGTGGTGTTCCTGGAGAATGCTTGGAATGGTTTGAGCCATCCCAACGACGCTCAAATCTGCGACTTTGTGCAGAAAGTTGCATGGAAAAACACTTTGGAGCCTCACCCTCTTGTGATATTCTGGGTATTGGTGCAGCTAAGTGAGCGGGTTGTGTCCTCGTGACCCAAATGCTTTGGGGATTGTGCACATTTGTGACCAGAAAGTAATCCTGTTTTAAAAGAAAGTGTTGAGATGAAAATAAGTGTTGAATCTGGCCAGCCCCGGTCATAAGTTGCTGTTTATGGGACTATAGTGTGAAAATGGTAGGTTGTCGGAGCCTTAACTGCAACATCTTAATTGCACTTAATGTATGAACCTCTTTTCTTTTCTTTTATAATAAATGTTGTGGTGCCAGTCAGAGACCACACCTCACATTTTCAGCTGCTGTATTGTTGATTTCTTTATTAGTGTTTATGTGCCTCGCTGTATATCAACTCACTTTTCAAAATATAAGCCTATAAATCACTGTAGTGCCACATAATAGAAGGTAGCATTTTGGAATCCACATCCCTTTGCCAAGTGTGTATAATAAAAAAAATAATTAAAGAAATAAAATAAATTGACCCATGTAGAAGGTTTAGTTTCAAGTCCCATATAAATATTTGGGCATAGAAAAGGAAAAAAAGGGTGTGACAAACAGACTCCATGCTGACACCCCCCTCTCCTCTCCCCTTGTCTCTGTGCAGTCGATGACAGCCAGTTCGAGATGGACATCTGAGCGCCATCTTGGTCTCCAACGGAGAAGACTGCTGTTGGTCTGTCCAGAGGTTCCCGTGGTTATCTCTCCAGATCCCAGGATACCATCATCCCGGTTTTCATTTCATTTCCTTTTTTTATTTTTATTTTTTATTATGTAAAGGTACTTTTTTTTATTTATTATTTCTTCAGGTAAGGGGTAGAAGGCAGCGGTTTATGTTGTGGAGTTGGGTGGGTACCGGGCTCTGTCCTGGTACAAGAAGGGAGGGGTGGACTGGAGAAGACGGGGGATAGCTGCACTGCTTTAACAGAACAGTGTACTGGTTCTTTTTGTTTTTCTTTCTTTTGTACATATGGTACTTTTGTATTGTTTAATGTTAATGATTGCATAATGTATGTTTATGCAGGCTGGGGATTACAGGCAGTCGTCTTTTTTTTTTCTTTTTTTTGTGTGTGTGTGTATAAGGTGGCCTTATATAGGCTTGCTGCCATGAAGGGTTGGGGCGGTGCATTTATGTCCTGAGCGGTATATGTGTGTGTGAAGGCTACAGTCTACACGCACTGCTGTACCAGACAGCATAGCTGTCTGCAATATGGACTGAAATGTTAAAAAAATTCAATAAAAAAATAAAATAAAGTAAGACAATACAGGAAGAATTTGCATGTTCCTGATTCCTCCTGATCTTGCTCCGTGTGCCTAGAGACATGGGCTGTGGTGTTTGCGTGTTTTTTGTGTGTTGCGTGTTTGATTTTTTTTGTGTGTGTGTGTTTATGGCCGGTTGCCTGGCAGGAGTTTGGATTGTATACGCATTGCTCTTGTAGCACTCCCTGGTGTAATGTGATCCATTAATAGTAAAAGTGTGAGTGACTCAGATCACTGCCCAGGCATGTTCTCCTCTGGATATTACACAAATTTGACACTAATCATAGTAAGAGGCTAACGGGTACAGTGCTAACTTGTTTTTTATAAGCACAAAATGTATTGTAGCGATCTGCTCCTGAGGCAGCCTAACCCCTCTGCTAACGGTGAATTCATCATTGGCGCAGTGGTTAGCGCAGTGGCCTCTTCCCCTGGAGTTCTGTGGTTTGCGCCCCGCCTGAACCTAGTTTGTTACACTATAGAGAGAGAGGGCAAATGCACCAACTGCACATTACTGCAGGATGAAAAGAAGCAGTGTACACCTGTGAACATATCAGAAGTATGGCAAGCTACTGTGGAACATCACTGAATGAGAGGGTAAACCTTGACCAAGTTAATACCTTTTAACATTTCTTTATGTATGACTTTTGATGACTATTACTTTATGGACATTGACTAAATATACCAGTGGTTTATTAGTTAATACATGCTCCGTGCTACAACCACAGAGAGCAGAGAATCGTGGCCTTTGGTCCCAGACCTCATTAATCCTAGAAAGAATTATTCCAAACTAAATTTATTTATGCAGTGCTTTTCAACAGTTAAACCATTTTCCCAAAAAAAAAAAAAAAAAAAGGACAGAGCAACCAAAACAATTCCAGGACATGAAATAAAGTAAAAAATGAAGATTGTGGTAAAAATATACCACACTAAAAAAAAAAATTTAGTCTCCACTGTTTATCATTGTTTTGTTGTCAACAGGAGATGTTTTTGTTTAAAATAAAAAATTGAGGACTGGCTACAATTCCTTCGCCTCCGCAAGAATTCAGTGGCCTTCATATTTTCTCAACTGAAAAAAAAATAATTGTTCACTTTTATGATTGGGACACTTCAGTCTGTGTAAATTCTATAAGTCGACCACAAGAGGAAACTCAAAATATCTGACATTGCATCCAGTCTCTCAGTGGAGGCCATGGCAGAATCTACTTGCTCATTGCAAATAGCAGGCCAAAACTATTAGCACTAAGTGCAAATGGCAGGATAATAACACAAGTGCGATTCACTAGGTAGTTCATTCACCAGAGTAATGCTGAAAAGCGAAGGTAGTATGAAGAGCATGTGCCTCGCAGTGCAGCTATTTGCACGAAGTATGAATAGACACATAACGGGTATTTGAAGTTGGTTCTACTGTCCAATATATCTAGTGTCAGATTCTGTACAGTATTCTCTTTCGGTAAAACTGGGTCATTGGTGCTAAGGGGTCAAGGACTTGGCATATTCGAAATATTTGAAACGCTGCCTAAAAGTTACGCTCACCAGTCTGGGTTTTGAGACTTATGCCAGCAGTCTTCAGGCAGGTTATAAACATGGTAATTTTTACATTGAAATTAATTTATTTTGGGGAGGATTTATTAGGATAGGCAGGGAATAACATTGTTTTCAGAAGTAGTGAAGATTGCATCTCCTTGAAAAAACAAAAGTCTATATTCCTAACTGGTGTGAATTACAGCTGTGCTTCAAAGACAAGGTGCCTCCAGTCCAGTCATAAACCTCATGACATGAGAGGACCAGTGTTACACATTCACCAAAGTTCTCTCACCCAGACCCTAGTTCTTTTCATTGAAAATGGTGGTGGAGAACCCTGCCAGTAACCACACCCCTTTTATTACATTCCCAGTCAGATTAAATTAAAAGGGAAGAGGGGCCACCAACACACAACCGGGTTCATTGCAATCGCTTATTTTTATTCCTTGCATCCTTTCCTCGCTCCTTATTTCCGTCCAACGGAGGACGCAAGGAAAGGATGCAAGGATCAGATACGAGGATGGAGGAAACGAGGCAACATGCATTAGGCAAATGGAACGTCCTTGCTCAATCAAGTGTCAGCATGATATTATGCTCACGTGCTTAACTATAATGCTTTTTAGCTTATTTTTACATGAATAAACGGTTCTTTTATTAAAGGAACAAATTAGATAATGTAAATGATTTTTCTCTGTTTTTTTTCAATTAGTAAAATTGCATTTGTGTAGGGGTGTGCCTGTGACATGGCAGATGTGGAGTGTGGTGGATAATTTATACACGTCACACGTTATGAGAAAAGGCTTCGGCAAAGGCTACACTCGTGTTTCCTCACGGAAGCCTCCGGGAGCCTCCTCGCTCCTCCGAGGAGCATTTAGCGGTTTGGAATGTCCTTAAAGATGGCGAACCTCGATCGATTTCCGGGTCAGGCAAGGACCAAGGAGAAGAGGACGGATAAAATAAGCGATTGGAATCCATCCAAAGAAAAAAGATAGTGTGATATTGGAGACCGCCAGTACAGGAATGTCACGAGTTCAATGGATAATGCACCAGTGTTATTTTCCACTACACAATTACAGCGTGCACATTAATTTTTCAGAAATTCATGTGACTTGAGTTGCCACTCAGCTGCCCCCTATATTTAGCTCCAGCTGACCTCTGAACCCGCATGGCAGTCTCCTCCCCTGTCCAGTCACTAGCTCATTGGTGCGTGTAGAGCAGCACCAATTGACAGATGGCCAGGTTCACTTCTTTGGGTATGTAGGAGCCTTACCTCAAGAATCTGTACATGCTAACCAAAATATGACTACTGTTCTTTCTTTTTACAGCACATTTCACAACAGTAGAAAGGGTATATAAAAAACATGAGGATATTCTCTGCTCCATTATTGTTCCATTCAGATTTTTAAATTATATTTAAGGCATTCATAAGGTGTGGCACCAGGGTTCCGAAACCCCACTTGTGACAGCCATATAATGCCACACACTGCAGCAGTCCCTGAACACTAACTTTGTACCCTAACTCACCCCACCCAAAATGAGGATGTTACAACAATGAACAGTCTCGCTCTTTTCCATTCGGCCTGGCACCTGTATGTACTCCACCTGAGATATTCCCACAATGGCCTGCAGGCGTTGTTTCAATGTATGTACAGTGGAATTTTGTGCTCATTTTTATTTCTGTGACACAAATACAGCTGATTTACATGTAATATTAGAATACAACACGTTTCCAGTATCACCACAGACATTATTATGCACTTAATGGTTGTGAGCCGAAGTATAAATGAAAATGCGTTCAGTCAGTTTATAGGTTCAACACCCTTCTGTTATCATACCCCCAGTCCCCCTCCCCCCACCCATGTACTCCCACAAATTCTCCAGCACTCATTCCTTCATACTACCATACACATTAAACATGCTAAATCACAAAAGAGGGGAAAAAAAAGTAAAGTAAAATAAAAATACAAAAAACACATCAAATAATATCTTAATCTTGACCGATTAAACATAACAATAAATTAAATAGTAATCATTTTGTTGATACGGGCTCTTGATTTTATTTTTTTCCGCGTAAATGCTTCGTTCTATATTTAAGTAATATTTCATATAGCACTTCCACAATTGGATTCCTGGACTTTTGTTTGATTTCCAGTGCAATAATAGCATTTTCTTTTCTTAATTAACAATGAAAATAAAACAATCAATACATAGGGATATTTTATCATAGGATCATATGCTGTGTCCGGTAGTAGGCATAGTAAAGGTGTCAAAACAATATTACATTGTTTCCGTAAGAACATTACCCTCTCACATTCCCAAAATGAGTGTAGCAATGAGTCTTTATGTGTCCTGCATTTATAACTGCAGCAGTCATCACTTTCCTTATAAAATCTCTTAATCTTATCTTGTGTGAA
Source organism: Synaphobranchus kaupii (assembly GCA_029718625.1). NCBI lineage: Eukaryota > Metazoa > Chordata > Actinopteri > Anguilliformes > Synaphobranchidae > Synaphobranchus > Synaphobranchus kaupii. The sequence continues at coordinate 31,380,493 of CM056385.1, read as the reverse complement.
ACATATTCTGGTCATGAGTTTATATTGAATTAATCGCAAGCCTTCGTTTGCTGTAATGTCTGTTGTTAGTGCTAGACACCGACGCCATTTTACGGCTAGATCTTTCCTCTTCAGATCATTGTTCCATCTATTCACAATATTTTCTGTTAATTTTTGAGTGTAGTTATTTCCTTCAAGTATTTTATACAGCTTACTAATCATTTTATTACTATTAATAGATTTGAACAATATATCATCAAAGGCACTACTGTGTTTTTCTTTTTTACCAGGCAGGCCAATTAAGATCAAAATCTTATTTACAATGACGGCCTGGAAAGAGTCAAAAGAACTCTTGAGGAGGCATAGCTAGGGACAGTTAAAAATAAATAAAATAAGTAAAACAGAATAAGGACAGACAAGACTGCAACAACAGACAATAGAGACAGGCAAAAGCCGAACATTAGTCAGTGAACAAGCACAAGACAAGCAGCATACGAATACAAAATGCAACAGCAAGAACACAGAACTAATAACAGGTCAACATTTACAGTGCAAGACAAGATAAAACAGAAACAAGCGTTTGGCATTTGCAGGATAGATCAGTCAAAACAACAGCATATTTCTGGGATAGAGTCCATAAGACAGTCTTTAAAGCCAGGTAGAAGAATAAAATTGTCCAGTTTTAGACTTTTTTGAAGGGTGTTCCAGTCCCTATAGCAGCTGAGAAACTGAAGGATGACTGACACCATGAAGTCCTCACTTTGAATTGAGCTGAATGAGATTAGCTGACCGAGTATTATAAGAAGAGGATGAGATTTTTAACAGATTACGCAGATATGAAGGGGTTAAACCAAGCAGAGTCTTATACATACACTACTCACAAAAAGTTAGGGATATTTGGCTTTCGGGTGAAATTTATGGAAAATGTAAGTTCACGCTACAGTGATATTATACGTATCATGAAAGTAGGGCATTTAAGTAGAAGCATGCAATGGTGATTTCCTCATCTCAAACAATTTATTGAAACAAAAGCCAACAACAGTGGTGGGTATACCACAACAAAAATGTCAATGTCTCAATAACTTGTCATGTGCCCTTGAGCATCAATTACAGCTTGACAACGACGTCTCATGCTGTTCACAAGTCGACTTATTGTCTGCTGAGGCATGGCATCCCACTCTTCTTGAAGGGCGGCCCTCAGGTCATTGAGGTTCTGGGGTACAGAATTACGAGCCTCTACACGGTGAGTCAGCTGATCCCATAGGTTTTCTATGGGATTCAGGTCTGGAGAAAGTGCAGGCCACTCCATTTGAGGTACCCCAGTCTCCAGCAGCCTTTCCCTAATGATGTGACCTCGATGAGCTGGAGCATTTTCGTCCATGAAGATGAAATTAGGCCTGTGTTGTTCATGCAGGGGCACAATGACTGGATTAATGATGTTATTCAGGTAGTATGGGCTTGTCACTGTACCATTCACAAAGTGTAGGGCAGTTCTGTATTGACTAGACACACCTGCCCACACTGTAACACCGCCACCACCAAAGGGTCGTCTGGTGACAACAGTGGCTGATGCATAGCGCTCTCCTTGACGTCTCCAACATCGTTGGCGGCCATCATTTCTGCTCAACGTGAATCGACTTTCATCAGAGAACAGCACTGAGGCCCACTGGTCCCTCGTCCAGCGTAAATGCTCCCTGGCCCATGCAAGACGATGACGCCTGTGCCTGGTGGTGTGGTCAGGTACCCTTGCAGGTCGTCTAGCACGCAGACCACGCTGATGTAAACGGTTTCGAATGGTCTGACGTGACACTTGGGTGACTCTCACCTCCCTTAAATGTGCCTGGAGTTGAGTGGCATTCATCATCCGGTTCCGCAGGGCACTGTTCACAATGAAGCGGTCATCAGTGTGGGATGTGGCCAAAGGACGTCCACTTCTATGCCTTTCTGTGACTCTTCCAGTCTCTCTGTATCTCTGTTGCAACCTGCTGATGACACTCTGTGACACTCTAAGCTCAGTGGCCACTTCCCTCTGAGAACATCCTGTTTGAAGCCTCGCAATGGCGAGGTACTGTTGATCAATTGTTAGGTGTCGTCTTGGTCTCATGATGTCAAAATGTGAACAGCATGATGAAGAGGACTGTTTAAATACCAATTCTAATTGAACCAGGAAATGTATTGGTCGATTCATGGATCAAACACCTGTTGTGAATTTTGCCGTTCAGCTCCTTGTTAGAGAACAGCAAGTTGTGCAAAAAGTACTGAAACATTGAATAGTTGGACATGTGCATTCAAAAGTTTAGAGAAGGTCAAATTAATTTCACCTGTAAAGGTTATAGTGCATTTTAGGTTCATCCTGAAATTTCACCCGAAAGCCGAATATCCCTAACTTTTTGTGAGTAGTGTACTTGTGAGCCAGTGGATCTTGCGGCGTGTGTGTGTGTGTGTGTGTGTGTGTGTGTGTGTGTGTGTAAGGATGGCCATTTAACAGATGCATAAAGTTGACAATGGTGTGTTCTGTAAGGGGCACTGGTAGCAAACCTGATGGCACATCAAGACGCTCAAGTGCACCCTGAGATGCTGATTTATAAACCATAATACAGAATCTGGACTAAAAGTAATTAGGCAGATGAAGTGAAGGATGAGCGGTTGTGATTTTACTTTTGTTTGCAGATTAGAAATGTAGTGCATGAATGATAAAGTGCTATCAAGCCAAATACCCAGGTATTTATAGGAAGTGACTGTCTCGAGATCCACTCCGCTGAGTGTGGAAATTGTACCTGGTGGGTTATAAGGTCTTTTACTAAACCACATAGCCATGGTCTTTGATATATTTAACACAAGGTAGAGAGCTGAAACTTGTAAAAACTGTCCTGAAGGGTATGAAGTACAGATTGTGAGGAAGCGCCTACTGCATACAGTTTTGTGTAGTGATTAATCCCGGTTCCCGGTATTTCCCATCACAATTCCTTCCCGTTCCCACGTATATATTCAGCAAGTCTTGACCAACGAAAATGGCTAAAGAAAAAATCAGCCTAGACAGGCAGTAATGCAACTGGACCTATGACCAGACAGATGCTAGCCAGTCCATACCCTGTGCACGGCACTGGAACACTATTGCAAGATCATGAGCCGATCCAAGCCAATCAGGGTTATTGAAACAGGATGACGCATTCCACATATAGGTTCTGAACTGCAACTAAAGTAACTTGTCACCATGGGAGTGTGTCTCTGCAGAGGATGTGCTCGTTGCCATAATACTATTAATACTAAATTCTTCAATCATTCGATATCAGGATGGAAATGTCTTATTCAGCAGTACATCAGTTGCAAGTCAACTCATGTGACATCTATGCTGAGTTATCTATGTGGCTTGTCATATGTGAGGGCAAAGAAAATGCTGCCGAAAGCTATGCATTAAAGAACACAAAACTGCCATATTGACTGGTAATATTGACTATGCAATTAGCATTACATAGAAGCACGTCATGGGTTGTCCTCTACTTTGTACTTTTTTTGGGATCGAGCACATTACTTCATCAAGTAGCTAGGGGGAATATCTTTTGTAAAGCTGGCCCGAAGGGAAATGTTTTGGATAGTTAATCTAAACACAATGATCTGAAATGGTCTGAATGATGATTTTAGTCAGAATTTCTTTTTTGTAAAGCATCATTGCCACTGCGACCCTGTCTTGGATTAAGCGGTTATAAATTGGATGGATGGATAAAACATCATCTATCCGTATCCTGTAATTTCTCTGAGGTACAGAGGACTGTGTTGTTATGAGACTGACTTATTGAATGGTCAATTGTGATGTGTTTGGCTCATGTTTTGTCAATGGTAATGATTCTCACTTGTGTACGATGTGTGCACAAAATGACATTGAATGTAGTTGAACACTTTTTGAAGAAATTTTTGACTTACAGTTTTAAGTGTCTAATAAGTCCAAAGTGTGATGTAAGTAATCTGTATTTTTTTTAACTTTATTTGTGGGATTCTGTTTTGTTTTTAATTTATGGTTGTTGCTCTCTTTTTAGAGCAACAACCATAAAGTAGCTGTATAGCTATTTATATTGCATCATGGTTTACTTTTGGTTTTGAAATTCATATGCAGGTATTTCACAGGCTGCCTCATGTTTTAATAACCCTCCAAGCAAATGGCATGTATGAGTGTTACTGCCATTCCATTACTCAGCATTGCAGTCCCGTCATTCTCCGCCTGTTGGTCTAACCAGGGCTTGCCAACCACATGAATGTTTGGAATGGCACTTTGCTGGGCATTTTTGTGGTGACTGGGGCTGGGGGGAATTTTGAGTGGGGGTTAATCTGGGGGAGTCTAACCACCCCTCAAAACACCTGCTCTCTTGAGTTGGACACCTTATTTGTGAGAATATTTATTTCTGGTTTAGTGGTTGTCTGTTCTGTGCACTATGGCTACTTACATTTAATTTAATATTTAAAAAAAAGAAATAGGCAGCAGCCTTTAATTTTATTTAATTAAATCTGTCTATTCAAAATCCAATATAATGATATTTTCATGTGCCAATGTGCATCCATTACAGGGGTACATCTTAATACAATGTAAGGTCATATTAAATGGATAAAAGGATAGTTTACATTGATATTTCAGTTAAATATTAGTGCATGCGTTTCACTGTCCCAGACAGGTTTTTATGTTCAGTGAATGGTATTTTAGATACTTTCTGATGACCTGCTTACTTTACAACAGCTAGTAGCCTATAGGGGCATTTGAGGGTTTGTGGTTCAAAACAAGAAAATACACTTCAAGTACCTTTGAAACAGCTTGTATGGCAATATTATGTTTTCAGATTCTGTACCTTTGAATAGATTCATCTTATGATATTTATTCAAAATTATAAATGCAATATCACTTTTTAGATCGTGCCAGTACTTTTCCTTGAGTCAAGCCGTCTCAGGTTGCGTGCAACATAGGAAATAGTTCTAACTGAAAATAAAATGAAATGCAATTTATAAAACTATAATTGTACAACTTCTAGAGGCGTAACATTAGGCTACTGTACAAGCTTGCAATTACTTAAAGTGTATTTAGAACAAAAATAGCCAAATGCCCCTATACAAGAAATTGTAAAGCCAATGGGTGATCAGAAACTTCTATATGTAATACATCCTACAAGAGCTGTCTGGGTCATTTGAAAACATACACTAAAACTGAAATAATACAAGAAAATTCCAACAGTTAATTGGTCCTTTTATTACAATCTAATCTGTCCTTATTTACAAATTCGAGACAGAACAGAGCTGTGAATGTACATAATGCACATAACCTTTCCATCTTATTTGTGTGAATGTACATAATGCACATAACCTTTCCCTCTTATTTGTGAGAATGTACATAATGCACATAACCTTTCCCTCTTATTTGTGTAAATGTACATAATGCACATAACCTTTCCCTCTTATTTGTGAGAATGTACATAATGCACATAACCATTCCCTCTTATTTGTGTAAATGTACATAATGCACATAACCATTCCCTCTTATTTGTGTAAATGTACATAATGGACATAACCTTTCCATCATATTTGTGTGAATGTACATAATGCACATAACCTTTCCCTCTTATTTGTGAGAATGTACATAATGCACATAACCTTACCCTCTTATTTGTATAAATGTACATAATGCACAAAACCTTTCCATCTTATTTGTGTAAATGTACATAATGCACATAACCTTTCCCTCTTATTTGTGTAAATGTACATAATGCACATAACCTTTCCCTCTTATTTGTGTGAATGTACATAATGCACATAACCTTTCCCTCTTATTTGTGAGAATGTACATAATGCACATAACCTTTCCCTCTTATTTGTGTAAATGTACATAATGCACATAACCTTTCCATCTTATTTGTGTAAATGTACATAATGCACATAACCTTTCCCTCTTATTTGTGTAAATGTACATAATGCACATAACCTTTCCCTCTTATTTGTGTGAATGTACATAATGCACATAACCTTTCCCTCTTATTTGTGTAAATGTACATAAGGCACATAACCTTTCCCTCTTATTTGTGTGAATGTACAGAATGCACATAACCTTTCCCTCTTATTTGTGTAAATGTACATAATGCACATAACCTTTCCCTCTTATTCGTGTAAATGTACATAATGCACATAACCTTTCCCTCTTATTTGTGTGAATGTACATAATGCACATAACCTTTCCCTCTTATTTGTGAGAATGTACATAATGCACATAACCTTTCCCTCTTATTTGTGTAAATGTACATAATGCACATAACCTTTCCATCTTATTTGTGTAAATGTACATAATGCACATAACCTTTCCCTCTTATTTGTGAGAATGTACATAATGCACATAACCTTTCCCTCTTATTTGTGTGAATGTACATAATGCACATAACCTTTCCATCTTATTTGTGTAAATGTACATAATGCACATAACCTTTCCCTCTTATTTGTGTAAATCTACATAATGCACATAACCTTTCCATCTTATTTGTGTAAATCTACATAATGCACATAACCTTTCCATCTTATTTGTGTAAATGTACATAATGCACATAACCTTTCCCTCTTATTTGTGTGAATGTACATAATGCACATAACCTTTCCATCTTATTTGTGTAAATGTACATAATGCACATAACCTTTCCCTCTTATTTGTGTAAATGTACATAATGCACATACCCTTTCCCTCTTATTTGTATAAATGTACATAATGCACATAACCTTTCCCTCTTATTTGTGTAAATGTACATAATGCACATAACCTTTCCCTCTTATTTGTGTGAATGTACATAATGCACATAACCTTTCCCTCTTATTTGTGAGAATGTACATAATGCACATAACCTTTCCCTCTTATTTGTGTGAATGTCTGTGGAACGGGTTCTCCATTCAATAAAAATCAAACAGACGACATACAACCAGTAGCCTAGGCTGTGTTATTATTTCTGGGATTAGAAATAATCAATTAGTCACCAAACATTACATTACATTATAGTCCTTTGGCAGACGCTCTTATCCAGAGCGACGTACATACTGCATATTCGAACTAGGAACAAGTGCGTTAAAATGACCCTAAAAGGTAAATACGAAATACGAATCAAACGATCAACAAGTAGAAAAACATATTTATCCTGACATCTAGTGGGCTAAATTAAATAAAAAAATAGTTCATTGACTGATTTGAAATTACGGTCATGAACTACAAACCCCAATTCCAAAAAAGTTGGGACAGTATGTAAATCACGTAAAAGCAGTAATTTGTAAATAATCTTTTCAATATATTTAATTGAAAACAGTACAAAGAAAAGATATTTAATGTTTTACCTTATCAACTTTATTGATTTTTGTAAATATACGCTTATTCTGAATTTGATGCCTGAAACACGTTCCAAAAAAAGACTGGGAAGTTCAAAAAACAGCTGTTTGGAACATTCCACAGGTAAACAGGTGATGCTATCATGACTGGATATAAAAGGATATGAAAAGACAGATAGGCAGTAGATATGGATGGATCACTTGAAGGGTTGTTTCTCCTGACTCATTTTCCTATTGAACTCTATGGAAGAATGAGTCAGGAGAAACAACCCTTCAAGTGATCCATCCATATCTACTGCATATCTGGCAGCAGAATGATGGTTTGAGGCTCGTTTGATACTGCAGACCCTTGATGACTTACACCCATTTAGCCAATCATGGGTTCCATACTATGTGTAATTTACATCTTAATCTAGAATTAGCATATACTTACAAAAATCAATAAAGCTGATAAGGAAAAACATTAAATATATTTTATTTGTGCTGTTTTCAATTAAATATATGTAAAAGAGAATTTGCAAATCACTGCTTTCTGCTTTTATGTGCATTTTACATACTGTCCCAACTTTTTTGGAATTTGGGGGGTTTGCAGGTTTGTGAGATGTAGGCTATAGTAGCCGACTAGGCCTACAACCAACACGCACAAATGATGATCTCCAAAAAGGGACAAATTGTCACATACACTACATGGCCAAAAGTATATGGACACCTGCTCATCCAACATCTCATTCCAAAATCATGGGCATTAATATGGAGTGAGTCCCCATGTGTTGCTATAACAGCCTCCACTCTCCTGGGAAGGTTTTCCACTAGATGCTGGAACATTGCTGTGTGGATTTGTTTCCATTCAGTCAGAAGATCATTAGTGAGGTTGGGCACTGATGTGGGGCTATTAGGCCTGGCTCGCAGCCGGCTTTCCAATTGATCCCAATGGTGTTTGATGGGGTTGAGTTCAGGGCTCTGTGCAGGCCAGTCAAGTTCTTCCATACCCATCTCCACAAACCATTTATGTATGGACCTCTATTTGTGCACAGGGGCATTATCATTCTGAAATAGGAAAGAGCCTTCCCCAAACTGTTGGAAACTCATAATTGTCTAGAATGTCATTGTATGCTGTAATGTTAAGATCCTTAACTGGAACTAAGAAGCATAGCCTACCCTGAACCATGGTTATAGTTTAAATTTTTTTATTTAGTTTTTATTCGTTTTTTTATTTCACTTTCTAATTTAGTTTAGTTTTAGTTCGTTTTCAGAGAGTGTTTATAGTTTTAGTTTAGTTTTTCAATCAATTTCATTTTTAGTTTAGTTTTTCAACCGATTTTAGTTTTAGTTTTTATTTCATTACATTACATTACATTTATTTAGCAGACGCTTTTATCCAAAGCGACGTACAGTAAGTGCGTACAGAGACATTATCAAGATCACTACAGAACAGACAGGGCAAAGCACATCCTTCACATAATGTAGCAGCTATCCCTAGCAATGAGCGTCGACTGTAGTTCACAGTAAGCTGTGGGCAAATCAGCAACACCACACTACCATTCCAAATACTATTGTAAACTATAATAAACAGACAGGAAAACACAGGGAACAGGGAACTGATATTCCTAGGTGAGGATATCAGTCAAGGTGGAGTCTGAAGAGGTGTGTCTTCAGGCCTCGACGGAATGCAGGCAGGGTTGGAGTAGAACGTAGGGGAATGGGAAGTTCATTCCACCACTGAGGAGCTAATGTGGAAAAACTCCGCAGTCGGGACAAGCGAGAGCCTTTGACACGGAGGGGGGGAAGTGCCAGTCGCCCTGCTGTAGAAGAGCGAAGTGGTCGAGCAGGAACATAGTTCTGGATTAAGTCCTGCAGGTAGGCGGGGCCTGTCCTATTGGCTGCAGTGTAGGCCAGGGTCAGAACTTTGAACCTGATCCTGGCTGCAACTGGCAGCCAGTGGAGAGACCTCAGCAGGGGGGTTACGTGGGAAAATTTCGGGAGGTTGAACACAAGCCGGGCAGCTGCATTCTGGATCAGTTGAAGAGGCAGAATGGCGCAGGCCGGCAGGCTTGCGAGCAGGGAGTTGCAGTAGTCCAGGCGTGAGGTGACCATGGTCTGGACAAGAAGCTGGGTGGAGTAGGTGGTCAGGTACGGTCGAATCCTCCTGATGTTGTACAGGAGGAACCTGCAGGACCGTGCCGTCGCCCTGATGTGCTCTTTGAAGTCCAGCCGGTCGTCCAGGACCACCCCCAGGTTCCTTGCAGAGCGGGAGGCAGCCACCACGGTCCCATCAACGGTGATGGAGAGGTCATGTAGTGGGGAGGTCTTGTACGGCATGAAGAGGAGCTCTGTCTTGTCAAGGTTGAGCTTCAGGTGATGGGTAGCCATCCACTCCGAGATGTCAGTCAGACAAGCAGATATCCTCTCCTTAACCTGTGGGGTGGAGGGAGGGAAAGAGAGGAAGAGTTGAGTGTCGTCAGCATAGCTATGGTATGAGAAGCCATGTGAATGTATTACTGAGCCAAGAGACTTAGTATACATAGAGAACAGCAGAGGACCCAGTACAGATCCCTGCGGGATTTCAGTTTATAGCAGTCAATAGTTGGGTTGGGGGAGTGAAAAATAGATATTCGTTTTGAATGTTTCAAATTACACTATATCATATGCAATCCGGATTATCCAAACAAAAAAAGTTCTGTGCTAACAGCCAGGAGGAGGATCAGAAACTAAAACTAAAAAGAATTCATGGTCATTTTAATTTTATTTCAGTTAGTTTTGCAACACATTACAGTTTTAGTTTCGTTTTAGTTTTTTAAGTAATTTTATTTTTAATTTTTATTTCAGTTAACTAAAATGTTTTTTTTTAGTTTATTTTCAGTTTTAGTTAACTAAAACAACCTTGGCCTGAACCATGAAAAACAGCCGTAGACCAAGGGGTGTCCACATACTTTTGGCTATATAGTGTATATCGGTGTTATAGTTTACAATAACTAAAATGTAAAAATAGAGAAGTTCATCATGCTTAAGGCTACTCTCAGTAAATTAAGGATAGCGATTTCGGACATATCAGGGAGGCCTGAAGTCGCAATTCACGTATAACATACTGTTTAATATAACGTTAATCCAGAGAATTATTGAGAATACGGCAATAATAAAGGCCAAGCTATCCTATTAATATGTGTCGTGTTTTAAAAAGATTATCAAACTACCCTTTAGACTAGGGCACTTTCCCTTTAAACATTAACGTGCTGCCAGTTCACAGTAGTCTATGCACCAGAGAGGAAGAGGCGGAGTACTAGTATCTAAAGTCTTTGACAGTATCGTTAGGCTACTGAACCTTTTATCGTAAGATTACGCGGTTGCCAGAATAGCTCATCTTTAGCTAGCAATAATTATCAACTATATATTGAAGCGAAATGCCTGGGTTTCCATATGGGGACTTTCAGGTAAGAGCGTGTTTCTAAGTGTACCTAACTATATAACGTTATAACGTTAACGCTTCTCGTACAATGGAAAGCTAAAACATCATGACTCACAGCTAGCTAGGTAGCTATTACCTATCGTAATTTAGCTGTCTAGTGACCGAACGTTAATATATTGTAGGCAGCTCGCTGATTTCTAGAGGGTTAACGTGTACTCGTGGGGATTACCTGAGAAAATGCATCTAGCTAGCCATGTGCTAGCAAATACACAGCAATAGGACATTGATAATATTAGCCTAACGTATCTAAACTATCTGAATTAAAGATAATAAAATTATATTCTAGCTATGATGGCTAGGCATGTACTGAAACTATTATTGTATAAGTATAAGAAACTATTAGATCGCTGTCTTGTTTTCTATTAAAGTAGAGAATTTGTGTTTGGTAGCCTATCCAGCTACGTTAGCGGTAGTGATCTGCTGATTATGCTCGCTGTGTCCGTGACTGTGCGCAGCCGCAGACCGCAGCTAATTACAGGAAACAGCTGATCTACGAGGGTAACCCGACCGTCCACAGTAACTACATAACTATATAAGAACTGTGATAATAACCCAGGAATTTAAAAACGTTAGCAAGCCAGCTACTTAGAAATGAGCACGAGGGACGCGGGACTGAAGATACATTTCACACCCGGACACGTAGAGCTAGTGCAGGTAGGAGTGACCAGATTAAATCAAGCACCGCATCGTATTTAGAAGGAAGTACATTTTAATCCATACAGCCTGCTTGCTAGCTGACTATCTGTGCGTATATCTTTTTCCTCTTGAAATTTTGAGAACCGTTTTGCATTGCTTTAGCCATGTCAAACGATTGAATTAGATTATGTAGGAGCGCGGAAGAGAAACGAATGCACCATGTTGTAGGCTAATCGAGACAAGTGACACCTGAATTGTACCAGAGATAATCAGTGGATAACCTGGATTACCAGTACAGTTTAATCCACAGCATTATATCTGGGTGTGTGCTTTGCAAATTCAGTCATAAAATCCCCCTCTCCTTACGGTGTTGTGATATTCCTCCAAAGACCGTGTTTTACGCAGTAAACGCCCTATTAAAAGGGGTATGATCTCTGGGTTTATGATTCCAGGTTAGATCGCATCCCCCACCACCCCTAGCTCTTCGCAGATCGCGATATCGTGCGAAATATCTCAGATTTATCCATACAAAAGCATTGTTTACATTTGAATTATAAAAGAGGTGCATTTTCGCTCTCACAATATGCCTGGAGTAATAGCGGAAGTAAACACAATTGCAAGCAGGAGCGCCCCCTGTGTTGATCAGTCGTAATTATAATTCTAACCGAAAACCTGGTGGACACCATTGCACGCTGGACATTTTCAGTGACAGACATCTGTTTAACACATCCCTGAACATTTAAACGTTTTAAGCAAAAAATAAATAAAATAATGGCCTATATCTGTTGTAGTTACCATTTAACATATCCTACGTTTTCAGTTTAATTCTACACGATACACTGTACAGTAGGCCTATTCTGTCTATAAAAGTAAATTATGTAGCCTAAATAACCTGGAGTTTGAATTAATCATTAAGGTTTATACCGCCATTTAAATGCACACATCTTTGCAATCCAAAGCGCAAACCTATTCATATTTTGTGAAAATGTATTTGTCCGTTAATTCGTCGGTTAATTGACAAATTATATTTTGCCTCTGTCCTATTGCAGGAGAGCATTGACACCCCGTTTAGGCGCGTGCTGGTGACGGGTGCCACGGGTCTCCTCGGGCGCGCGGTCTATAGAGAGTTTGAGAACAATGCCTGGCAAACCCTGGGCTGCGGCTACAGCCGCGCGCGGCCCAGGTTCCTCAAATGCAATTTAATGGACGAGGATGCTGTGCGAGGGATTATACAGGACTTCCAGGTAACGCCCTGTTGTTTTTGCAGCAACGACCGCTACTCATTATTATTATTATTATTATAAGCTAGAAATTATGATGGTGATGATGACGGTGATAAGTTATAATAAAAATAACAGTAAAAATACTAGTACTAATAATTATTATTATGAATATTACTGTGATCATTGCTGATGGTGATGATGCTATGATAGTATTAATGTAATAACAATGGTATGAATAACAGCAATATGATTACTAATAATATAGCAGTAATGATAATAGAAATAATAACAGTTTTGAAATGGTCCGTTTGGTGGTATTGTTTGCTGTAGTTTGTTTGTAACCCTTCTGGTAGCCCCATGTGATCATACACTGCGCAGCAGAGAGGAGGCCGGATGTGGTGGAGAGGCACACGGAGGCGGCCATGAACCTCAATATCCATGCGTCTGCCACCCTAGCAAAGGAGGCAGGTCGGCTGCAGCCTCTCTCGCACACATTCTCTTATCGTACATTTTATTTATCCACAGGGCATTTTAAATTTATTATGGGCCATGTCATTCTTATAGAACTGTGAACTGGCTTTTGGTGTATTTCATTGAATGAAATCTGAATATGGTTGAATATGGCCCTCCTAGTTAACACTTAATTTATCAGCTTGTTGGGTGTGATGTGTAATGGTGCACCACTGTGCTTTCAGTCCTTCATATAGTTTACAGTAACTTTATCATCTTCAATTTGCAGCAGGGATTTTCCTCATCTACATCAGCACGGACTATGTGTTTGATGGACGTAACCCCCCTTATGGGGAGAACGACGCTCCGAACCCACTGAACATGTACGGCAAGTCCAAACTGGAGGGAGAGAGAGAAGTTCTGAGACATAACCCAAGTACGTGTACTTCTGGGAACTCTCATCCTCCATGATAACTGTCATTACATCATCCTCCTCTTCGTCATGAGAACAGAACCCGCTCCACTACTGACTTTTATAATTGACTATGTGGGTAATAGTCATAAACTGTTGCTTATCTGATACTGCAAATGAAAGTCTGTAGACAGATCTTGTACTGTGTGTGTTTGTGTGTTTGTGTGTGTGTGTGTGTGTGTGTGTGTGTGTGTGTGTGTGTGTATGCAATGCTCTAAATAGAAGGAATATAAAGAAAACAAATATGGCTAATCCATATAGCCAACCCATATACACAAAAACACTCACCCATCTTGAAGAACAGTTTTTATAAATAAACAAAATAAGATCTAACTTTCTTTCTCCCTCTCTCTCCCCCATTGTAACATGTAAACATATTTTTAAAGAATGTGTTTATGAACAAACAAAACATAGAAAAAACATAAATTTCATAATTAGAATAAATACAGTAAGAGACTGGCGGCACGGTGTACTGAATGGATGATGTATGGACCAAACTTTGACATAATGTGATACAAAGTCCATTATATACTCACCACCACGTTTAAATCAAATGTGAATCGTATAATTGACGGAGTTTGAGAAACATAACTACACTACCCAGAATCCCCAGTTGTACATCGCCGGCTCTCGCTTTTGCTAGTACGCACTAGCTACCGACCGCTCTGCTAGCGAAAATGGCTATCACTTGGTCTGCTCTTGTAACTACTTATGGAAATAGCTACCGGCCAAAGAAGTAGCTACCGGCTGCTCTGCTAGCGAAAATGGCTATCACTTTGTCTTATTATGGACGTGAAACTAAGAGTATCACCAAGGGCGAGAATCAGTATCAGTCTGGCCATGGCGAAAGTGTCAGCTTTATGGCTTTCACTCCAGCAGTGGTGGTGAGTGAGTAGCCCGGATGTTGTAGTCGTTTTAGTTGTTTTTTTGAAAACGTGTTTGTTGTTTATTTGTTGGACATCATTTTAAATTACCAATTTTATAAATTATTTTAAAATGTGACAACCCCTCTCTTGGGTGTTTTGAACATCTAGCTGCCTGAATATAGAAAAAAAACATTTTCAGTCCATTGACTCCCATCATATTGTTTCATGTTTCACCTCTAGGGGCGACTATGAGCACTAAAACTGGGCTAAACAGAGGAGAATGAATGGGGGTCAATGGAAGTTTTTTTCCAGAAACCCAAATCTATAAGAGAGAATAATTTTTTATTGTAAGTTGGAGAAAGTTTGCAGATAGCAGATAAGAAAATGGTTAAAAGGTATGCCTGGGGCACATGCAACAGTGATTCTTGCTACAGCTTAAGTTGCTAAAGTCAATTGGAGAAATGTAAACAATGGATTTGATTATTTGGACGACCACACAGGCAGCTGAATGTCAACAACATAGATATATAATGTTACATCAAACGATGAACGTTATATATCTATGCTATGGTCAATGTCAGCAGACACTTGTTTGCTCCAAGGTAGCTTAATTAGGTCATGTTTCATAAACAAAAGCTGTGATAGGCATACTTAACATTACATGAGTTAGTTAACTAATTATTACTTAGCAACGTTAGTTGTTAAAACCTAATGTTAGCTAGCCTACTATAAACCGAGATGTAATGTTAACGTAGTCTATTACCAATGTGTCAGAATAACAGTGAGGCCAGCTGGGCTAGTATGCTATTATGACATAATTCACCTGCTAGAGGGTAGAGAGGGCATCGTGACATCATAAGGGTCAACATTCCGCCAACCATTTTCAATGGCAATTTTTTTCATTTTTAATTACTAATAATTAATAAACTACAATTAGTATTCACACAAAAATGAATTCATACAAGCAACTTAAATCCCACCTAGGTGAAGATACCGACCAAATTTGGTGAGCCTAGCTTTAACTGACTGGGAGGAGATAGATAAAGAAATTTGGGTGGAAAAAATAAATGCAATACTTACTGTAATAGAAAGAACAGTAAATTAACCTTTTTTCTCTCTCTCAGGTGCTGCAGTGCTCCGTGTGCCCATCCTGTACGGGGAGGTGGAGCGGGTGGATGAGAGCGCAGTCACGGTTCTGTGGGACCGTGTTCAGGAGGGGGCGGAAAGCTGCACCGTGGACCACTGCCAACAGCGATTCCCCACCTACACCAGTGACGTGGCGCGCGTCTGCCGGATCATGGCCGAGAGGAGACTACAGGTGAGCTCGCTGAGGTGACAGAACATCCACGTCTAAAACATTCTGGGATCCCAAGTCTTGGAGGGCCGCACTGTCTGCAGGTTTAACTCCAGGCCTGGAGGGCTGTAGTGTCTGCAGGTTTAACTCCAGTCCTGGAGGGCCGCAGTGTCTGCAGGTTTAATTCCAGTCCTGTTGGGCTGCAGTGTGTGCAGGTTTCTGTGCTTTCCTTTCATTCAGCAGGTCATTTTGGCCTTTGGATACAAGGTGCGAGGACGTCTGTGTATTAAGTTAATCACTGAACACATGGTCCTTAATTACATGGTACTGAAACGCACCCAAAACTAGAAGGTACAGCGTATAGAACATTTAGACACTGAGCACCAACTTACAGGGAAAGTAAAGCAGCCTTTTTAAGAATGAGAAGATAGCACAGGTCTTGTAATGGCTAGTTGTACAAAATGGGGGAAAGTTCCTGTAACTATGGTACCATCTCACCGTCTTCAAATGGGTGCTCATGTCCGTGTGTCTTTCCTCCTGCCAGGACCCATCGCTGCGAGGGATCTTCCACTACTCCGGCAAAGAGCAGATGACCAAATACGAGATGGCCTGCGCCATCGCCGACGCCTTCAGTTTACCCAGCAGCCACCTCATACCGGTGAGACGGCCTTTGGGAACATTGAAATACACAAATTCACCAAGTCTTCTTATCCAAGGACATCCACATCAGTCTTCAAAGTCAGATAGTGCTACTTGATAAGGCAGTGTGAGCAGACTGATGTACATCCTAGACCTGATTTACTAAGACCTTTAGCATATGCTTGAAGCTGGAGTACGCAACTTTCCAATGGTCGCATTTGTTGTCACAACATTTCAAAGTCATAACACCCCTTGGCCCTGCCCACAGAGAAAGAGACCCACACCCCCCACCCCAGTGCTTCCACAGACCTCGTTGTGGACGAGCAAGTTTTCTAGATACGATTGCAAGATTACAGACTGGTATAGCTAACGTTACAGTAACCACAAGTATCCAGATAAAACAACGCAATCTTTTCTGTTGTTGCAGAGTTGTTGCATCACACAACAAGCTGACACTAAGTTTGTGTATCATTAGTCTGAACCAGGCATTATCTGGCTACAGCTAGCATGCATGGTTATAGCCGAGTAGCCGTTTCTAGCTAACGCTATCTATACGACGTATAACGTTAGCAAACATTTCCTTCTTCCAAGAACGAGCTGCCAAATGAAGTAACATTATCAATTATAGCAACTTAGCTACTATTCATTATCGGTAATTACAATTAGAGGTCAAAAAGTAATTGTTGCATAAAAAACCTTTAAGCACATGCAAACCTAATAATACAACCAATGATTGGTGCAAAAACAAATACCATGACCAATCATTTTGCACATGCTGAAGGTCTTTGTAAATATGGCCCCCTGTGTGCAGATATTTTTAATAATAGCAAGTGCCACCATGAATATGAGCAAAGGTTTCTAACAACAAAAATAAACAAGTTGTAAACCATTTTCTTCTTAGTACATGAGCACAGGGAATTCCAGATGCATTGGCCCTGTTTTCTCAGGGAAAAGCTGATGTTCCTTAGCTCAGGAATTCTCTTATACCTCCACCTTGCCTCTACTTTCCCCTGTTTCCTCTCTTCCCTACTCCCTCCCCTCGTCTCCTCATCTCCTTCTCCCTCCTCCTCCCTCTCCTTCTCCCTGTCCTCCTGTAGCTGACGGAGCAGCCAGCAGGAGCAGGGGCTCAGAGACCCCAGAACGCCCAGCTGGAGTGCTCGCGGCTGGAGTCGCTGGGTTTGGGGGCGGAGGCCACGCCCTTCAGAACGGCGGTACGGGACAGCCTCTGGCCCTTCCTGTACGACAAGCGCTGGCGACAGACCGTCTTCCACTGAGGGCCGATGTGCCAGGGGCCCGTGTCACTCATTACAGCGTCAAATTCCACCCCATCATCCCCTAAGACAATTTCTGTCTTCTTTTAAATTTACTGTAATGTGATTATAAGTGAATTGCTTTCTCTGTCCTTCCCTGCTCTGCTTGGTGTGCACACTCATAGGCCTTTCTGCTGAACATCTCAGGCATATTACTTGGATCAGAGAGTCAGATTTTACCATTTGTAACAGGATAACACCATACATCTCAGAACCTTATAATACTGTTAGGAATAGGCAGAAACAGGTTAGATGAGCATCCCAGGAACTTTATTTTATAGGAATGTCATTACATCTTTGAGTAAAATGCTAATTGATGGCATCCAAATTTGCCATGTTCACTGGGTAGGATTCAGATAAAATTCTTTCTATATTGTTTCCAACATCCAGTGTGTACCAAACTTTTCCCCGGTACAAATTCAAACGTGGAATCCAAATAAATGTTTGAAATCCATCCAGGGACCACCCAAACCCTACTGCAGGTCCACCCCCAGTATGTAGTACAAGTTCTCTATGCTCCAGAGGTTTTAGGAAGATACATTTTGGAGCATAGCTTAATCAACTTTTCTAATACATTCCCTGAATATATGGGGATGGTTATGATCCGCTGTCCTGAGTAATGAGTCATTAAAGTATGTCATTAGTATATAATTATTAAGGTAGTAGCTGTTTCTTACCAATAAATGCCGCTGTTTTGACTGTCCGCTAGAATATAATTGGTACTGAAAAAAGGAACCTGTCAATAAACAGGTTAATTGGCTTCAGATAAGGTTTATTACTACGCAGTGAAAGAGATTGGCTCAGGCTTTTTGTCTTAGTCTAGTATGTTCTCCTTTCCTCAGTACCAATTATATTCTAGTGGACAGTCATAACAGCGGCATCTATTGGTAAGTTTGGTTCACATTGGATGTTGGAAACAATATTGACAGAATTTTATCTGAATCCTACCCAGTGAACATGGCAAATTTGGATGCCATGAATTAAGATGTAATGATATTCCTATGTAATAAAGTTCCTGGGATGCTTATCTAACATGTTTCTACCTATTCCTACCAGTATTATAAGGTTCTGAGACATATGGTGTTATCCTGTTACAAATGGTAACACTCACCAGTATGGTATGACTCACCAGTGTTCTAGTATTAACATTCCACCATTCCACCAACTCATGTCAGCTACTGCTGACAATCCCACTTTTCTTTAGTTGAACTGTTTTGTCATTTTTATCTGAAACACTTTGGGTCCATTTTGGTTTCACATGACAAATCCTGAAGCTGTTTTCAATGATGGGGCCAGCAACATTTTTTTGTGTGGCCAGTATAAGATGTGCAAATGGTTTGATCCTCACTCTGGAGATTTTTTTTGTTTTTATAGGTTCCACTTACTTCGTTTTGCCTTTCGGTGTAAATGCATTTTTCTTAGTCAGCATCTTGTTCTGCATCTATAGCACACTTTCGCCAGTATAAGATGTGCAAATGGTTTGATCCTCACTCTATGTGGAGATTTTTTTTGTTTTTATAGGTTCCACTTACTTCGTTTAGCCTTTCGGTGTAAATGCATTTTTCTTAGTCAGCATCTTGTTCTGCATCTATAGCACACTCAAGTTAAATGACAACTCAAAAAAGAGCACAAATTGAAGAGTTTCTCACTTCCTCTAGACTAGAGCATGGCTGTCCAATCTTATCTGAAAAGGGCTGATGTGGGTGTAGTTTCTTGTTTTTGCTCAGCACTATGACACCAGATCAACTAATTGACTAATCATGGTCTTCCATCAAGACCTTAATAAGTAGAAATAGGTGTCTTAGTGCTGGGTTAAAGCAAAAACCTGCACGCACACTGGCCCTTATCAGATAAGATTAGACGCCCCTTCTTTTGTGGCAGTAAATGATAAAGAGTTTGTACTGACACTATCGAACATGTCTATGATATGTCTCGGTTATGTGCCAGTTAGAGGCTTGAGGGAAGACCTAAAGATTGTGCTGTTTCCAGAGGCTCCAGCGAGTTTAAACACTAGAGGGCAGCACAACTCTAAAGGTAACGTGCTATAATTCAACTTGTAATTTAAATACGTCTGACTGCTTGAATCTCTCTGCAAAGAGCCTTTGCAGTTAGTGTCTCTGAATGTTATACCTGTATGAGGGAAAAAACATTGTTCAAGGTTTTGACTCTAATACAAGCTGAAGATCATTGATTTGCACTGTCAGTTTTGTTTTCAGTGAACTGTTGCCATGTGGGAGAGATGCAGATTATTCTGATGCTTTGAGATGTTAAAAAATATATTTTTAAGATATTTGTGGGAAGAGTCCATGGTACACATTCAATAAACTGCTAGGGTGAACATTGTTGTTTTGCTTTGAGTGGTGTGCCCTGTGATTGAAGGTGTAATGCAGTGCCCTCCATAATGTTTGGAACAAAAACATATTTTTTCTTGATTTGGCTCCGGACTGCACAATTGTACATGTATAATAAAAAATCACATATCATTAAAGTGCAGATTCTCAGCTTTTTTTAAAGGGTATTTTTATACATTTTGTTTTCACCACGTAGAAATGACAACGCTTTTTATCCATGGCCCACCATTTCAGGGAACCATAATGTTTGGGACAAATGTGGGGGCTACTTATAAAAAAAGATGATGTAATTTCTACATGGTGAAACCAGAATGTATTTAAAAAAATACCCAATAATAAAGAATCAGAGAATCTGCACTTTTACCACGTGTGAATTGTTTCATTACAAATCAAAAATTGTGGAGTACAGGGCAAAATCAAGAAAAAATTTAATTTTCCCAAACATTATGGGGAGCGCTATATATCGAAAGGGTAAATTAATGTGGTGGGATTGAGCACATCCTTGCATTTGAAATGGGAGAGATTGGGGTGGGGCCGCCTGTAAATAAAATTAATATTTCTATCAATATCGGCAATATTTGTTTCATCATACACATTTTGGAGAAATGTATGCACACAGAAAATATATTTGCTGCTGCACTGGTGACAGAAAAATAAAGAAAATGGCTCCCGGGCCATTTGTTCATGTCAAAACCACTTGTTTACATGCTGTTCGGTTCTCCCATTACATTGCACACTGATTAAGGCCGATTGAAATGTCATTTTGTGGAAATGGTAGTAATAGCTGTCAGAAATATTATAAATCATTTGCCATGGCCTGAAGCGACCCTATAGCCAAACACGATGACAGTTTTGTTAAAATGTATTTCAAACTAAAGAATGGCAACAAAGAATGTCATTGTCCTGTAACTTGGTGGGGGTGGGGGTGGGGGTTTGCTGTTGTGCGCTTAATGGGGTCATTCCCCCTCCCCCTGCTCCATTTTTCTTAACCGTGCTTACGTAAGAGGGCTCGATGAGGGGAGGGGAGAAGTCAGGTGATTGTAAGCGTTTATTTCCAATGCATCTGTGCAGCAGGCTATTGCGGTGACATCACGCCTCACGTCGAACTCCACTGTTCGAGTAGACGGAGAAGGGAAGAACACTGGCTTAAACGAATTGATGGATTGATGTAAGCAAAAAGTAAAGTAAGCAAATATAATAAATACAAATAATAAATTGGAGAAGGTTTCCTCAAAGTGACAGAGCAAAGGGGATACAATACACAAAGAGGCCATTCCCTCTAAGGTAACGTTAAATATCATGACGCATCTATTGCGAATCAAGGCATTTTTTTGTGAAGTTAATTTTGTTTTCCCTTTGTGTTGATACTGTGTAGATAGAAACTACGAATTTAGTCAATGCATTATTACTTATTGATTAATATTCATAGCTACGGGACGCCAAGTGAGAAGTTGTTTTGCATGTGCACATATATCTATAATAACTTTCTGTTTATATATATATATATAGCTATCTGGCTTGGCCATATTAGCGAATAGTAGGCCTACGAACTATTCTCAAAACACCTTTTCCCTTATCTTGATTTATTTATATTTTTTTACTTTTCCCCTTGATTACTTTCGGAAGGTCCATCGTTGGTTGTCATCAAGTGATTATGTGCGTTTTCTGATTAAGCAGCTTATTTTTATGAAGTCATTCGTCTGCACCAAGATGATTACGCTAACGTTCGCCGTTATGGTGCTCTTTTTAAGCCTCCTGCTTTTAAGGACAAAAATATGCCTGCTACATAAATTGGGCACAAGTTATAATATTCAGTTTGGAGTCTAAGTTAGCCTACTTCTCTTTGTGGGTGCTGGAAGCTATTCTCAAACGGCTGGTCTGTTTTCCGAAATCCGCGCAGATAATTACAAACAACTAATTTACAGTCGCAGTTGTAGCCTATACGGGTATGATACTTTTGTTTGGTTTGTTCCATTGAATATTTTTCACAACATTTTGAGTTTATCTCAATAATTATATTGTTTATTTTTTTATGTATTTTTTGTGCATTGCCAGTCAGGGGTGGCAGTAATTCTGGAGCCCACTGTACTATACATTTTTATCCCCGGCAGTCTATGTTATGCAGTAGACTTCTGAGAATTTATTTCTCTGCCAATCTCTGTTAACAATAGAACACACTGCAAATTTTTAACCATGCATTTGAAAATTCACTTACTTGTTTGGTAAAGTTTAATGGGAAAGCTTGCTCATGGCCTTAAACAATGGTTTTTGTTCTGTCAATGACCCTATTTATTCACCAAAACAACAAGCAATTGTTCCTTCACTTTTTCCTCAATAAAGCCTACAGAAAATCTTAGAATAGAATAGCATTCCAGAGGGGAACAGCTGAAAAGGTTGGCGTGGTGCTTGAGAAGGGTCAGTTGTTACCTTTTCATGCTTGATGGTGCATTGAATGTATGGAGACCCAACTGAGAGGAGGTTGGTGCAGCTCACAACTTCAGGAATGAACAATTAGTAAAGTTTGAAAGACACTGGATTGATGCAAAGATCTCAACCTTTCATCTCAGTTCTAGCCATTTAACTGGCAAGCTAATGCTCCCACCAGCATCACCATGGCGAGCACTTTGTGCATTTAAAAAAATATTTTTTACAAAAAAAGGTTAATAATGAATATTATGCATAGTGCTAAATCTGCTGATACTGTATGTAGTGCATAGTGCCTACTGTATGTAGTGTATAGTGATGCATGCTGGTTAGTGTTGGTGTATATGGTGTTCAGAATGAGGACAGGGTTAGGGTGAGCTCTGTGCTGGTAACTGGGATTTCTGTCAGGCTCAGTTGCACTATTGAGCAATAATGGCACTTGCTTGCTTACTTAACACGAAGAGCCCCAGTAAAATCTCCACTTGCCTGAATAGGTAATGTGTAAAATGCAAGCTATGCATGTTTCCCTAAGAGCAACTGCAAGTGGAGCCGTCTCAAACTTAAGGAGACACGTTCTCCTGATGTCCTCAGTCATGTGGGAGTCACATGGTTGTTATGTGAATTAGCCTGTATTTTAAAGCTTACAGGCAGTCTCTTTTTTATTCTAACATTCACTAGGATACTATTTTAGAGAGCTGTGTATGTTTCCCAGGATTGGTAGCTGCATGTATCTGACATCATCCTAAAAACTGAGAGTGTTGAATGCCTTTAAGGCATTAAGAGATAAACCACAGTAATTAATATTTTTAAAAGCTGTGAGCAGCTTCCTGCTGAGGCCAGTATGCAAAAGGATTTGCAATAGTGTTAGCCTATTATTCTCTCTCTTTCTTTCTCTCTCTCTGGCCACACTATTAACTAGGCAGAAAGCACACTGTCTTCAGATGGCACACAGTGTTTGTATAAATTGTGAAGCTTAGGAACGTTCTGTTGTTTTTGCCTTCCTTAGAGGCCATGCAGTTAAATACAATCATGCAAAGACAGGAAGGAAGGGGTTACTGAGACAGCACTGAAGAAGAATAATAACTGGGGTACAGGATCTCATTGCCTGTAATGTACTTCCTGCATATTATTATTATGCTGCGTTACCTCCCTCTTGATCAAATCTGGTTGGATTTCCCAGGTGGGAAACCGTATCCGCAGTCTGCAGGCGTGTGGTCGCCATCTCTCTGCATGAATAATTTGCAGAGTTGAGAGGGTTGCGCATCCTGGACTACCAGCCGCTCACTGGGGTCCTACTCTTGGATTTGAGCAGAGAAATGAGCTAAAGCAATGTCGCCATCTTGGTGAAGGTGAGTGGGGGGAAATGCATCCCCCCTGGCAGATATTTGCACATGTGACTTGGATTACCCCTGATTGGTTCCTCCCTTCCTTTTATGGAGAGAAAGGGCTGCTTATCTCACATACTTGTTATTCTTTGTTATGTATGCTCTGAATTATTTATTAGGGATGGTTTACAATTAGGAGCGATAATAACACACTGTACTATACATTGTATCAGATTTATACCATAGATCATTTCTATTGGTAGCCCCTGGCACTACGTTAAAAATAAACCTACAAAAAAGCAAATGTGTGGCTACATGTCCACAAAAGGATGCAGATTTCTGCAGGCTAGTAGCTTGGCACCCTTTGCTGATTGGATGCTTTACACAGCCATTGGTTAGATGTTTTACATGATTAGTCCCAATTCACAATGAAAAACTATACAGAGCATAATGTGTCACATGATTACTGTGTAATAGTTGGCAACGTTTGGCTAAGACACTTGGCAATAAAAACCACAGTCAGTCTGAACAGGGAGAATAATGACCCTGCTGTTAAGAGCAGCTGCGTTAATCATCCAATCAGCAAGAGCGCTGAGTGCACGGATTCAGTATCTGCGGTCAGGCAAGTAATCACTGCAGGAACTAAAATATAATCCCATCTGAGCTCCTCCATGTTCTCTACTGTGACATGTATATTGGCCTGAACTAGATACAGTGAAAACACCCACTATAAAGTATGGTTATACCGAAAACTGAATAATTAGATATGTGACCTAGCCTAATTGTACAACCCCGCAGTTTCACTTTTGGGAGTTCCGTGATTTAGTTTTGTCTCTACAGACTTACTGGGTCTAGTCATTCCCTAGTGAACTTGTGTGCTTGGGCCCATTTTAATGGATTGTGTGACTCAACCTCATATTGTGAGGTGGCGGGTTTGGGCTGGTGTAGTGAAGTGAAGGTGTGGTAGCCAAGTATTCTGTGTTTGTCAAATTTAGACCGGTGGTTTGTAAGACTGGGATGTGGAATCCTGTGGTGGATCAGTCTAATAGTCTGGGCTCAGCTGGGAGAATTGTGTAAGGAAGCAGCCTTGAGTACAATAGATATGCAAGTACTTCAGAAATGACATCCACGTGCCATGCAATGCAAAAATGGATACCAAACTCCTTTAATTGGCAATAAATTACCGTATATCTTGCCGGGACAGTGTGAGCTCTAAGCCTAGGGTTGATTCATACCTGCGTGGGTCATGTCTGGGTGTGCATGGGAAGGTCACCGTCCAAATGTATTGGGTTCTGTTTTTATGGCCATAGTCATAATGCCGGCATGCCAGAGGTAGGCTTTTTTTTTTCTTTGCCGATGGTCTCCATGGTAATCATGTGGCTGTCAGCGCTGCTAAAGTACACGGGGCGCGGTGGAGAAGGAAGCATGAAATACATGGACGGGAATGCTGACCTGATGCAAGTCACAATGTTCCTGAAAGGAGCCCCTGTTTATTATCTGGGCCAAAGGCTCAGCATTTCACCGTTTAAGACCAAACACCATGTTAGTGTTTGTAGGTGAACTGAAGAGGTCCCTGAGCATTTTTGAAAGTGTGATAAAAGTGCTTAAGATTTAGCAGAGATTCAAGGAAGGTGCTCAATACCCTCCTTTCTCCTGTAGATATAGGTTACATTTAGCATTTTGTTGTTTGTGACATCAGATTTGTGCTTTCCAAAGCTCTCAGTATCCTTGATTAACTGGTAGGGAGGATTTTTAGGCAAATTGTTTGGGCTAACTCTCAAGCCATATACAGACAGGTGACAAATTAAAGGAAAAATCAACATAAAGTGTCTTAGTCAGGTGTCTGTGAGCCGCCAGAACGGCTTCAATGCGCCTTGGCATAGATTCTACCTCTAGTCTAGCATAGATTCTAGTCTCTGGAACTCTACTGGAGGGATGGAACACCATTCTTTCAAAAAATATTCCCTCATTTGGTGTTTTGATGATGGTTGTGGAGAGCGTCGGTCCAAAAAAAAAAAAACATTGGGTTGAGATCTGGTGACTGCGAAGGCCTCAGCATATGATTCACATAATTTTCATACTCATCAAACCATTCAGTGACCCCTCGTGCCATGTGGATGGGGGCATTGTCATCAGAGACCACTCCCATCAGGATAGAAATGTTTCATCATAGGATAAAGGTGATCACTCAGAATAACTTTGTATTGATTTGCAGTGACCGTTCCCCGTAGACCCAAACCATGCCAGAAAAATGCCCCCCACAGCATAACAGAGCCACCAGACTCCCTCACTGGAGGGGATTTTTCCTTTAATTTGTCACCCGTCTGTATATACTCTGTGGGGGTGGGGATTTGATCCCCCAAAACACGGCACCTTCTGAACTTGATCCCTTTGATCTGTTATCCCCTCTGCTTTCTCTCAGTCTGAATAAAGCAAAAATACTAAAGGAGTGAAGACTAGTGTCCACTCTCCTTAAATTAAATAATAATTAACTCTTATGAGATTTACAGATGCAGTCCTTGAAAGTGTTTAACATTTGAGGTGCCCCGAAAAGTCCTTGAGTAAGCCCCCTGGGGCTGAGATTGACTTATGGAATGTTGTAAAAATGAATACTACATATTGGCAAAAAAATTAGACTAATTTATAACTTAAATTATACGTTGGTTTTTAACAAGCACACATTCTAACGAGAGTGAAAAACAAATTAACGTTTGCAATTAGGATTTAAAAACAATGTTTTTTGTCAGGAAGCATAATAGGTGCATAATTTTATGTGCATGTGAAACTCCAAACATCATCCACACTTTGTTTTGCATGCCACTGGTGTTGTCGTCTTGTGTTTGTTCATAAATGAGTTTGTTTCCCCTGTCCCCCAGGATACCACCTGCTGCGTGTAGATGAACTCTGAGCAGCCACCTCCATACCCAGGCCCTGGGCCCTCTGCTCCGGGATACCCCGCTCAGGGGTACCCTGCCCAAGGATACTCGGCTCCGGGATACCCCACCCAAGGGTATCAACCCCAGGGGTACCCCACCTTCACGGAGCAGCCCAACACCGCCTTCCCAAACTTTCACCCGGGGGCTGTCGACCCCTACGCCCCTCAGCCGGGCTACCAGGGGTACGCTGCGCCCCCCCACCCTCAGCATGGATGGCAGAATGCCCCCCCAATGGGACCAGTGTATGGAGAACCCCCCAAAAACCCAGGTGAGAGGGAGAGAGCAATAAAGGGGGAGGAGGGCGGTTAGCAGGAGGGAAGTTTTGACATTCGCGTCTTCCCTCTTTGCTCAATTACCTTGATCAAGATCCAAAAAGTGTAATGAAGCCAACAAAATTATCTTAAAATTTACCATTATGACAGGAGCGATAAGTACGTACATAAATATGTAACTGTAAGTGATGACTTAAAGGCATACTGAACTTTGTTTGAACGTAATGTTGTATAGCTACCTGGCACCGATATTTGTGATACCATTCAAGCTCACCTTCATGAGTTGCTCCAGTGGTCAGGAACTGACCATCGAAGCATGACATTTTTTCTCTCTCCATTCACTTCCATTGCATGGTGAAAAAGGTCTCAAAAGCACACACTTGGCACTAAAGCGAATGCAAGCATTCGGTGCGGTTGACACCGTTTTTGTGTTGAAAGTTATTGAGGAGAGTGTTTGGAATAACACGCGACTGGTCTGTTTTTTAGCTGTTTGTGTTTCAGAGGAGTCTGCCGGTACATGCAGTGGTGAGACTGTGACCTGGGCACTGCAATGAGTTAATGAGCAAATGTTCCCCGAATTTATAGAGCGCATGAAATGGTTCTCCTCTACTCTGTGTCCCCTCAGTGTACATGGTGCAGGATGGAAGACGAGGCGGTTCAGGGGACAACGCCTGTCTTACGGCCTGCTGGACGGCCCTCTGTTGCTGCTGCCTGATGGACATGCTGCCCTAATGTCCCCACTGTGACCTCCTGACCTTTGACCCTCAAATGTTATCTGTAGCCCCAAGGATGTTTTGGAATGGACAAATATCCAGGATTTTTTTTTGTGCTATTGATTTCAACCCCCCCCCCCCCCCCCCCTTGGGGATGTTATATCAGCTAACAGCTAATGAAATGTTCTCTCCCAAGCAATGAACATCAAAAGCTACTTTGCTGCAGGTGAAACAAATTACGTTTATAATATATAATTGTGACGTTAATTTATTTGTATTTGCTTCTGAGTCATTGTAGATTATAAGATTAAAATGTTCTCTAACTGAAGAATTTCTGGTTTCGAACACTGGTTGCGACAGGCTTTTAAAAAAAACTTAATATTTTAACAAACTCAAAACTGAATAAATTATATCTATTATTACATTATTGTTTTTTGGGGGGCATTGATGATTTCAGTTTTTAAAAATAATTTTTTATTAGAGACATTAGTGGGGTTCTCTAAAAATATTTGAATGCTGCTTGAATTGTTTTTTGTATTTACATTCCTACAAAAGCAAAGATGATGAAAAATAATGCTATATGTAATGCTACACATGAAAATTGTTGAAGAAAATAAAGTTTTCAAAATAGGCTTATGTATGTCCTTGTATGTGTAGTATACTGTGTTCTGTTTTTGTATGGTACATGCTGTGCACTTGGAGGCTTATTATTTGAGGGGGCATCTCGTGCCCCCCCAGTCTTAGGGAATAGAAGGGACTGTAGAAAGTGGACTGTGAGGGCTGCCTCTGTTTGTGGAGATTGTACCCTGGGTAGGAATTGCTGTGTGTTGGTAATAGACTCTGAATAGAAGTGGCTTCCTATGTGGAGAATGGATTGTGTGATTGAATCAATGTAGAAAATAGTCTAGGACAGTGGTGCCCAATCATGTGCCATTGAGGGCCGAGAGTATGCAGGTTTTCATTCCAACCAATCACTACACCTGCTGATTTCACTAATTAACATTCCTTCAACCAGAGGGGAAGGAACTAATTAGTGAAATCAGCTGGTATCGTGATTGGTTGGAATGAAAACCTGGGCTGTGTCCGAAATCGCTCCCTATTCACTATATAGTGCACTAGTTAGGGTATCAGCCATTTTGTAGGGTGTCCGAATTAAAAATTCTAAATAGTTCACTCTATCCCCCACAATGCACCACAAAATGTATGGTACAAATGATGTACACTACATCAGAGAGGAGGGTCTCTGACTA
Organism: Synaphobranchus kaupii; assembly: GCA_029718625.1. Classification (NCBI taxonomy): domain Eukaryota; kingdom Metazoa; phylum Chordata; class Actinopteri; order Anguilliformes; family Synaphobranchidae; genus Synaphobranchus; species Synaphobranchus kaupii. The sequence goes on along the minus strand of CM056385.1, from coordinate 31,351,558 downwards.
CATCACCGGAGACATTTTTTTTGTCAAGATGGCGTCGGCTGAGCCTGCGCTGGTCTACAAATGTAAATATAAATGGAAATTTCATCTTGTAGCCTAGTGTATATTAAATCAGTTTAGTCGGCTTTATGACCGAAATATAAATAAACTCAGTAGATTAAATACAAAGTGTTTACTATTTTTTAAATTTAACAATTATTACTGTTTAATGGAAAATGCAACTTAATTAGCTAGTGAGCTACCTAGTTACCTAACTTACCTATCTACCTACAACGAGACAACAAAACCCTTCTTCAAAATAAAAAAGAACACTAATTTACCGTTTCTTGCATCTTTTCTCACCAAGCCGGTGACCGCTGTCACGCAAGCGTCACGCGTTGCTAAGTAACCTGCTCAGAAACGGTAGTGTCCGAAATCGTCTCCTCCTTTCACCAGTGAATCCCTATCTAGTGCTCTATGTAGATTTCCCTAAGTAGTGTATAGGGAGGGAGTGAATGAGTGAGCCATTCCGAACACAGCCTCGCATACTCTCGGCCCTCCATGGCACATGATTGGGCGCCACTGCTCTAGGGTCTGTCTCTGCAGAGAGTAAACTCAGGGCTAATTCCAGTGTTACTCAAGTCACGGTCCTCGAGGGCCGAGAACTGCTGGTTTTCCACCCTCCCTTTACCTGGGATTCCGGTGTGAAGACAGTCTGGCCAATCAGTAGCACTGATTGTTCAGTTAATTATCTGGGAGAAAAGAAGACCAGGGCCAGATTTGGATTTGAGTATCCATATATACCCTAACTCCTAAACACAACCCTACTGGTACTTTACAACCAACGCCTACATGGGCTCTTGTACTCAAAAAACTGCATTTATGGTGAAATTAATGCAAAAAAAAAGATAAAAATATATATACATTGTTAATGTCAGATACAATGTGTGTCGTAGTTTCTGTAGTGTAGTACTTATGACGTTTGTCTAACACAAAAAGTCCTCGGTTTGAAACCGAGCAGAAACATGTTTTGCACTGAAAGGAAGGTAAAAGAATAGTTCCTAGACGCAGGGAATACTGGGTGTGGAATAACTTAATGGTTCTTCAAGTTGTAAACAGTGAGCCAGTCCATGGCAATAGAATTGCAGAAACAAGGTCCTCACTTTTAAGCTGAGAGGAAACAACCCTTGTATGGAAATACTTGTGGAAGGACGTTTCAATGATGGAGGAAAAGTTTGATTTGGATTAAAAAGATGGTGTTTTCCGGCATTCAATATGAGGGCTAATTTGTACAAAAAGGGACAGTTTCAGGTAGAGAACCCTGTGACTCGGTTTTGCATATTTGGAGACGATGAGGGAACATATTTCTCAACAAGCTTTAAGTTTCCTGACATCTACATTCATGCATACGATCCTATTTACAGAATTATGTGATCCATACATGTCTAATCCTCTTTGGTTTAATGCCAAAAGCCGTATTTCTGCCCAGTTTCGGACTGGGGACCTTTCGTGTGTGAGGCAAACGTGACAACCACTACACTACGGGAACCATTTGCTTTTGCTTGTTTGGTCTTAATTGTTTTTCATGCTAAGTTTAGGAAATCCAGGCAATATTACAGGATTTAAGCAGTTCTTTCTGAACATGTTAATGCCAGAAACAATGCGTGTTGTGTAGTTTCTGTAGTGTTACCATGGTACAGAGGGATGTCATTGGTGTGATTGTGTTGTCATTCCATTTGCTATTCCTGCAAAATTCTGCAACCAACAACAACCAAATTTGGTCCTGTTTCTGTTTTAACATTCAACACTGGCAAATGAGGACATTGTGCGAACTATTCCCGCCTGTACATTTGTGTCATATTGTTTACCAACTAACTTGTGTGTCGTCTTGGCTTTTCTAATGGAAAATTCCAACATGTATTCTTATTGCCTACAAATGCCACAAAAACGTTTGCATGATATGCATTTGTGCTCTTGAATATACCCAAGGACTGGCTTTATGTGGGGAAAAAGGGATTAGCTCAGTGTACAGAAGATAGACTGGATATAGGCGATAAACCAATAGGTTCCATGTCGTGAAGAGACTGGGAATGGATCTGTGTGTAAGGGTACATATATCCTGAAGGAGGTAGCCTAATTACAGTGTGCTGGAGGAACAGAGTATGAGATTGGCTGTCTGGGAAATGGACTCTGATTGGTTGAAGGTCTTTGTGTAAGAAACAGCGGGATTGGCTCAGATTGTGAGACAGACCCTGTGAGTGAGGTTCTAACTGTCACACCCCTCTCTCTGCTCTAGGGAACAGTGAGGTGCAGAGGATACATCTGGTTCTGTAATATTAAAGATGAATACAGAGCCCCATACCATACAGCTTGGGATCAGTTCTGTACTGAGGTTGGGCTTTATGTGTCTGTGAGGAGACAATAGCGGCAGTAATTAAACAAGGTGCTTGGGTCACATTCTGTTTGAGGACCACGGCACACTTGGGTTAGCCTAACTGTACTGAGCTGTGTGTTGATATGGTTGTTTACAGCTGTATGTTAAATGTCCCATAGCTGAACTTAAAGCAAAAGCAATTACCACTGTGCGCCTCACATCTCAGTGTGATGCTACTTCTCAGCACTGCAGTCTGGTTCGGGGTTAAGGAAATAGAAGCTAAACATTGTCTTAACATTAAAAAAATCAGCCATGCAATTACAGAGTGTTTGCTTCCATGTGACTGCTAACAGTATTTAATCTTTGTTTTTAACGGTCCTTTGAACAGTCCCTTTGATTGTTTTCCACCCAAGCCGCCAGGAAACCATCTCCACTCCACGGCTCGTTCCTTAAGTCTCTCTTTGTAATCTCCATACCAACTCTGTCTCCATGCCCGTATATTTACAGCTGTGATTATATCAACACAACATCAAGCACTGCACTTTAAACCGGATGGGAGCTTACCCATCCGGTTTGCGTAGAGATCAGTGTCCACTGAACACAGCAGTTCTGGGAAGCGTGGTAATCCTCTGTTAACCACTATTTATAGCCAGACTGCACACAAAGGCAGTTGGCTACCAGTCCCTTTATATAGTAGGCTACTAGAGCTTGGGTAATCTTTACCACGCTACCTTTCTGTTCTCACTCTCTCTCTTCCATTCTCACTGCCACATTAGTAGATACGTATATGTACTGCTGCTTCAGTGTGCTTTAAACCTACTTTTGTAACTCTTTTCCTCTGCCCACCTGTCAGTGTGGAGGTGTAGACTTGGAGTATTTTAGGACTGAAAGTGGCACCTTTTTCCTCTACCTCCCCGGTGTATTTCTGTGCAGTGGAAGCTTTAAATATACTTCCATATACGTATATACTTTGTGTGATCACCCACAGAAAAAGGCACCATGACATTCTCTGTGTTCACAGAGCTGTAACTGTATTTTAAGGCCAACCCACCACATGCTCTCATATTTAACCCCTTAGATGAGAAAACCATATGCATGTATCCCTGCAAGTATGTGGATCAAACCAAACTCTTTATGCTGAAAATGTGGGGGCAACCAATTTGCCAAAAGATGTTTTGTCTTATAGGAACATTGAAGGACAGAATGTTGAAGATGAAAACAGACCATTAAACCACTCTAGCTCATTATTTTCATTTGCAAGGATCCAACAAAGTATTCATACCTGCACGCGTGTCCAAAAGAGGGACATTAATGTTTATGTGGCCATCTAGTGGCCAAGATCAAGTAGCAAACTGTACAACAGCGATTATCACACTCTCAGTGGAGATGTTCACAAATCTACATTCGCAAAATTCTAAAAATAATACATCATAGAACTTAACTATTTTGGCAGTTATTAACATTATGCTGCTTCTGTTATACATCATTTACCCACAGAAAAAAACAGATGCTAGTATGTTACAGTAGCCTATACAACAGTTGTGTAACAAACTACCACCAAAAAGCTAAGCAAATCAAATAAAATGAAAACAAGCCTGTCGGCCATTATTGCAGCCTGAATTTTTCACCCACTCAATCACAGCCACATCTGCATTACCCAGCATGCCGCAGACCTCGTTTAAGACAAAGCGGATGCACAGAATACAGTTCTGTGAGCGGATCCGTACACGCACGGGCTAATGGCGCTGATGGCGCTCAGCACTTGCGGAAAACGTCTGCCTACGAACAAAGGGAAATTTACTTCCACATTGGAACCAGATTGGAATGGAAACATATAATAAATAGCAATATAATAAATACAGCATTATGTAATACAACATTAGCATGTGTACATTGGGGATATTTGTGTGTTACCAAATTCTATAGTTGTAATTCTACTTATAATTTTGCGCACATAGTATTGTACTGCTTCCAGTTCAGTTGAAATATTAAACAGGGAGCCATTTTAAACAGTCTAGTATGGCATAAAATTAAGTTTGTACGCTTTACATACAGGTATTTGAAAACAGTATTTCCTCACAGTTTCAAAGACTTTATTTAAAGTATAAACAATTTTAAAACACTTTACATATATTATTTTTTTGTTTGTGACTATAATTTGCTTATCAGCAAATTAAAATGAATATAAAAATCTGAATGAACAATTCTTACATATTGTACAAAAGAAAAACAAACATACACCAATGTATATCCTCTTCAGTAAAACTGGCAACCCCTTCATGATTGTCATAGTGTACTAAGAAAAAATAACAATAAATAGATGACAAAACATCAAATAAATAGTTTTTGACAGCAGTTTTGCTCTTAATTCTTGACTGATGTGAAATATCTTGCTTATCCTGTACAGAAATGGCTTGGTGTAAAAAAAAAAAAAAACGGCTCACAATTCTACCTCGATGGAAACTGTACAAAACTAAAGTACATCCCAAAAACTTCTGCAAATACTAAATAAACCAGGTCTGACGATACTAACTGCTAACCTAGCCATCATCTTTCTTTTACTCTAAAAAATAAAATCAAAAACATCGTACTGTACTTGATCTATTTTTATTTATTTATTTATTTTTTAAGAAATAAGCTCATTGTTCTTGGAACTGACCATGTTAGCAGTTTGTAGTTGTTCTGTGAGGCTGGTCAAGTGGCCTGAGATGGGAGATTTTCCTCTTACATTATTCAGTCTCTTCCCTACCAGGCCCAGACGAACATTTATGCTCTGTGTTCAGTCTACTATTTTTTTTTTACCAAAGAATATCCATCTGTCCATCGTAATTCCACGAAACCCCTCCCCAAACCCCCCCCCCCCCCCCATCCCCACCCCCAAAAAAATGGGTGGAAAAATAATTTATTTTTAAATGCTTTTTTTTAAAACTTTTTTCCTAAGAAAAAAGTACTTCTGTTTTCAACATGAGTTTTCAGTGCTTTTTATATCGGCTGTCTTTAAGAAAGATTTTTTTTCCTCCTTTGTGATCCGTTTTGTAAATGTTTTTTTCTTTTTGAAAGTCCCTGCAGTGTCCAGAGCACTATTCCGTTTAGTCTCTGTAGGAGACGAGAGAGGAGGCGAAGGGAGAGCAGGAGGGGAGGAGAGGAGGACAGTGGAGGGAGGCGGAGAGGAGGACAGAGGGCAGTGTCTTAATGACGAAGGGCTCTGTTACCTCTTGCCCATCTCGTTCTGTCTCAGAAACTGGACATTGGTGCTGCTGTCGGCCAGTTCGGGGTACTGCTCGACGGGGAGCACGTAGAACCCCTCGTACCCCTGCACCCTCCCCGTGGAGATGAGCTGCTGCCGCTCGCCCTCGGTCCACATCCTCCCCCCCTCCTTCCCCTCCTGCGCATGCTGCTGCTCCCGCGCCCAGGCACCCGCCAGCGCCCTCTGGTGGGCCAGCTCCAGCAGGCGCGCGCGCTCCTTGTCCAGCGCGTCCGCCGCCAGGCCGTAGCGCACGCTGAGTGTCAGGGCGGCCGCGCGGAACTCCACCGTGGCGGCCCGCCTCGTGCGGCCGCTCACCGTCACATTGATCCCGCCCTCCAGCGCCTTGCGCCCGCCCGTCAGCCCCAGCGCCAGCAGGTCGCCGTCGGCTGGGCCGATCTTGACAAAGAAGTGGCAGTCGCGCCCGTCCAGCGTGTAGTGCGTGCCCTCCAGGTGGGTGGCGCCGTTGAGCACCTGCGCCACCTTGCGGCCGTCCTCGCTGGCCGCGCTGGAGACGCTCGCTGCCACGTGGCCCCCCTTCACCGCCAGCATGACCCCCCGGCCCACGATGGGGGTACTGGTGCCGAACCAGCGGCCAGGCTTCGGCCGCTTGCCCCGCCGCTCCTTGTTTAGCAGCTGCCCCTCTAGCGCCATGAAGGCCTGGTTCTGCCGCTCCGTCTCCTGCTGCACTCCGGTGATCAGCTGCAGGGACGGCACAGGGGAAAGGTCAGGGGTCAAGATGAGAGTTGCCAACACTGGGCAGAGACAAACACAAAGCTTATATCCACATTTACCTCTACAAAACCGTGAGGAAATTAAATAATAAAAAATATATGAACTCAGTTAGTCTGAGCTGGGCCCCCGTTTAGCCCCCTGTAAACAATGTTCCACTACTATTAAATTAAATTATATATAAAATATATTGTATGTAAAAATAAATAAAACACAAATAGCCGCAGGCGTCTCGGTTATGGCATCGCCACAAGCTCTCCCGTGGTTGCTGTGGAAGTGACGGCACGAACCTGCGCCTTCTCGCTGTCCTGGCTGGCGAGCAGCTCGTAGGGCGGGTCCAGGAAGTACAGGGAGTGCCTGGGGAAGCCGGGGATGATGTTGCTGAGCTCAAAGCCGAACATCACCAGCCAGCTCTTCACGTCTGCAGGGCGGCACGAACGGGAGAGGTGAGAACGCGACTTCGCTCGCCTGCTACCACCGCCAACCCCCCATGTCCGTCACATTGCTCGGGCAGAAACGGCAGAGCACGCCAAAGTTTACAGAGTGAACCGCGAAGATGCAGATCAAGAGCTGTAAAATGCCACGGTGTGAATGATTTATTCTCATACCTGATGTGAACTAAAGCGAAGCGCAGACAGCTGGCTTGCAAGTGCGCCGAGTTCCTGTTACAGCCTTGTCAGCTGTAATGTTTCTAATGGAGAACTTACCTTCAAAAGACTGGCAGATAATTGGCTTCTTTGTGTCTGTGTATTGGCATTTCTTTGAGAAATTCACTCTTGGACTGTATTTATGATGGGTCAGGTTGGTATTGATATAGCCCATTACACTGTCATAAGTGAATACATGATGATACTGTATTATGATAATCATGTTATGGCATTGTGATAATCATAATACACCGTATCTGCCTTACATTGCAAAAAGCTCCCACAGGATATATAGGAATCAAACTGTACTGAGTACTGAATCATGACTCTCCTGCCTGAGTCCTCCACTTTCCACTTGTGAGTCCTCCTCCAGTAACTCCCCAACCGCAAAATGTGACTCATCCACCCACACAATATCACTACCCCAGCCACCAGCAATAACCTCTCCACCTGCAACTTCAATATCCTCCAACATTGACTCCCCCAATCTCCAAAAGTGAGTCCTCCACCCACACACTGAGACTTCCCCGCCCACGACGACTCCCCCGCTCTCCAGCTGCGCGGGCCTCCAGCCACCCCCCCTACCTGTGACGTAGTTCTTGACGTCCAGCACGTCGCTGAGCGGGTTGTTGTTCTTGAACGCGTACAGATTGAAGGGCGCCGGGTCCTTGCCGATCTTAGCCCACAGTCCATGGTCGGGCGAGGTCCAGCGGCCTGCCAGCACGTCGTAGTCACGCTGGGTGAAGTGCACCAGCTTGGTGAGCGGGTCGTACAGCCCGCCGTGGAAGCCCACCACCAGCTGAAAGTCGGGGTTGGAGTCGTGGTAGACCTCACCATACGCCGTGTACTGCAGCTGCTTCACCATCTGCCCATTGCTGCTGAAGACGGCGAGCGGGGTGCCCGTGTTGTCCGAGGCGACGTAGTACTCCTCTCCGCTGCTCACCTCCATGGCGAACAGGTGGCCCTGCAGGTCGTAGTACAGCGTGCTGATGGCCGAGCTCGAGTGGTTGAAGATGTGGGTGACCCGGGCCGGGTGGTTCAGGTTGGCGTAGAAGAACTGCAGGTGCTGGCCCAGGCTGGTCTGGCTGGAGACGCGCCGCCCGAGCCCGTCGTAGTGGTACTGCACGCTCCAGCTGCCCGGCGGCAGGCCGTAGGCCCGCGCCAGGAGCCCCTTGGAGTTGTAGTGGAAGACGTCGGCCCCGCGCTGGCACAGGAAGCCGTCCTCGTCCAGCCGGTACTGCATGTCGCCCAGGCGGCTGATGCGGTCGCGCAGGTCGTAGCGGAGCGGCAGCAGTCGGGCTCCATTGCCGGGGTTCAGCAGGTGCAGGTTGCCGTTGAGGTCGTAGTTGTAGCGCCAGGTGGACCAGTCATTGACCTTGACGGCGACCAGCTGACCGTCGCCGTCGTACTCATAGCGGTACTGCGTGGTGTTGGCATACGGGCCGATCTTCAGCTCACGCTTGATGACGCGGCCCATGCTGTCGTACTGCACCGTCATCCAGTACATGAGCGAGCGGAAGATCTCGTACTGCACCTCCTTAATGCGCCCATGCGTGTCGAAGTGCTTGCTGAGCGTCATCACCGCTGTGGTGATGATCTGGTTGATGTCGTAGTAGATGACGCCGAACTTGCCAAAGTGCTCCACCTTGCCGGAGATCTCATCGTAGCGGTAGAGGTCGACGGGCAGCGGCGTCTCGCTGATGACGGGCTTGACGCTGGCGATGCGGAAGCTGTTGTCGTGGTAGGTGTAGTCGAAGCGGGCGTTGACCATGCCCTCCTCTGAGAAGCGGTACATCTGCTTGTCCACCAGGGGGCCCATCTTACGATAGCGGATGGTGCAGGAGAAGCCACCGCTCTGTAGGCTGACCATCTTGAGCACGCCCGCGGTCTCGTCGTAGCCGAAGGTGACCGCCGTGCTGTCGTACAGGACCTCGGAGAGCTTGGCCAGCTTTCCGTATTTGTATAGGACGCGGCGGCCCGTGCCCAGGTAATAGGTGGCCAGTGGCCGGCCGTCCTCGCTGAAGTCATGGATGATGGAGGCGTTGCTCTCGGGCGGGTTGTAGGTGTTGCGGATGTAGCCGATGGACACGTGGGTGGACATGGTGTGCCGCGCCACGCTGGGGACGGTCACCGCGGTGATGCGCCCGCAACTGTCGTACTCAAACACGTACTGCCGCTGCGTCTGCAAAAGTAACACCATGGACTGCAGAGAGAGAGAGAGAGAGAGAGAGAGAGAGAGAGCTTATTTATTTTCTTTGCACGTGACTGGAATTGTAAAAATATTCAGTGTTTTCATTTTGAATTTTACGAAGCCAATTAGAACTACAAAGTAAAAAAACTGAATAGAATCATTAAAAAATAAAGAAAATGAGAACAAGATAACAGTTTTCTGTTTCTGTACAATTAACCACTTTTCACATTTCATGTGACTGGAGGTGCTCAAAAACTGTCAGCAGATTTCAGATTGAATTTATTCACAGCCTTCATGATCTATCACACCTGCCGTGAGCTTGCCATTCACTGAACAGTTGGGGTGAGAAGGATAAAGAGATGGAAAAATATATTGATAAAGGATACCACTGGTATTTTCTGGCTGCAAAACAGAGCACCTTTAAAAGTGGTTTTAAACATCTATGTAGTATTTTCTCCTCATGAAGTCTGATTTCAGAAGCTACCATCAACAATCAATTTTGTATCGTAACATTTACAAAGAGCTTATCACACAGAGATTTTCAATGGATATTGTACAGAGGGAATAAAAAACAGAAAAAGATTCATCAGAAGAAAATTCCCTGAAGCCCAACAGAAAACACAGCATTCAATAGATTACCAATTCTCTCAACTACTGGCTCGGCATTGAATGCACTGTACTGAAAGAGTACATTTGACTGTGTGATAAAATGATATTCGAGGGCGCTACGTTTGTGGGAGGTCTCACCTTGTCCAGGTAGCTGTAGCTCCACACCTTCCCATCCACAAAGGTGCGGGACAGGGTACGTCCGAGGGGGTCGAACTCCGTCCTCTCGCTCATGCTGCCCCTCTGCATGCCCACCAGCTGCCCCGTGGGGGGAGTACGACACGTTGACCACGGCCAGACTGCTGCTGGGGAGCCACATGATTGGCCGGCCCTGCGCGTCATACATAATGCGAAGCGTGAACTTGCGGTGGTCGTCGTAGATCTTCTCCGTGCGGGTGTTGCGGTCGAAGTCGATGGAGAGGAGGTTCCTGCCGTGGGCCTGCAGTGTGTTCCGGAAACAACGATACAAAAACATTTAATGTACGAGGGGGGTCATTCCACAGGAAAATCTGTAATTTCACAAACAACCCTGTGGGAGTGGAGATACCGCTTGGCTAATGGCTTGTTTTGTAGCATTTGCACAGTGCTAATGTAATTGTGATAGGGGCATTGTCTGTTGCTCAAACCATGGGTGCACTGCATAACAAGAGATATGGTTAACCCACTAAACTAAACTAAAGACCAGTGGTCCTCATTTGAGGCAAGTAATCAGACTCTTATAGCTTTCCCATGTGATATCACATTCTGAACTCTCTGAATGTTCTGTAATGTCATAAGTGCCTCATACGTAACTCCTTCCATGAGCAAGGTATTACCAATCTATAAGCCAGTTATAAGCTAAGGTTGTGCTTCATGGCAACTGACAGTGAATGTTAGACCTCTCGTATTCAACTGCTTGGCTTGAATAGTTTTTTTTTTTTACAAAACCTTTTCTATGTTGCTTCTTGTGACTGCTGTCACAAAGCTCTGCAGATGTCTATGAAAGCTTTGTTACACAATAACTTCAAGCGTGTCACACTTTACAGAATATTTCAACCAAAAATAGTGTTCTGAAGAGACTTTGTACACAAGATGCCTACAAACTGATATGCTGTCAGTACTTGTTTTGCTTCAGAACTGTATTTTACAATAATATAAATTGTTGTGTGATTTTACTAGTCTTCTTTTCTGCAGTAAATCACACATATCAACAGTTATGGACACACATTTTTCAGGGTAAAAAAAAAAAAACAAGAAACAAAAATGAGACGCTTAAACGATTTACTGCAGTAAACAGGAAATGAAACCAGCCTCTTGGCTCCTTACTCACCCGCAGCTTCCTGCCGAAGACGGTGACCTTGCCCTTGGTCTGTTCCTTCCGCAGTCGCCACTCGATGGAGTTGAGGCCATTGTCGGAGGGCAGCGTGATGTTGCGGCGGCCGATGGTGGGGGCTGACCGACCCGGCCAGGATGTGCGGCTCTGTGTGGAAGCTGATCCCCATGCCGTTGGCGTACATCACTCGCATGGTGCCGTTGTTGCACAGCTGGTAGCTGTTCCTAACTTGGTCTGCAGAGGGCGACGGAGAGACGCACAGAGGATTAAGGCGAGAGAAACAGTGCAGCTTCGGGTTTTCTTAATCTCTGGTCGCAGAAGCCGCAGCTGTGGATTGGAGGGTATCCTTCACTAAAAGCATGATACTTTATCTCCAGCTCAATCTGCTGAACCTCTTCCAGATGGTAAAAAAACAAGCTACTCCCATAAATGGCCAGATTGAAGATAAGATAGGAGTGTTTTTCGACTCAGATAGAGTGCCTTTTATTCCATTTGAGCACAGTAACAAGATCATGTACGGCATCAAAGACATCCATCACAAGCCGGAATAATCCACACAAACGCATTTAAAAAAAAAAATGAAAGTAAAAAAATCTTTGGACCATTTCAGCAGTCAGCGCTGGCTTTTAAAAAAGGCTTTTAACTGGTCTGTATTTCTGCATCGGGAGAGCAAAGCCGAGCTCTTAAAATGTGATTTATACCCACAGAGGACCATACAAAACTCCAGCGCCATATCAAAATGACGTCGCAGTTTAAAGCATCCAAATAGCCTTTTGCCTTTACTGGTCCCATGGGTGCAGTTTGGCACACCTCTGGAAACGTTGTATTCTCTGGGCCCCGCTGTGCTCCAGACGCATACAACTTTAAATTTATTTTCCTGTAGCGCTGCCCCACGGGTCGGCGGGTCAGAGAGATCTGATAATGCTTCTGCTAAACAAGCGAAATGAGCTTGGGGATACTGTGCTCCCTCACAGAGCAGCGCTGAGAGACCCACCATTAGGATTTAGTGCATCAAGGGGAAGGGACATCACTCTCATGGTCTGCCACTGGAATACTCGGAGAGAGACAGACCAAGAGAGCGAGAAAGAGAAAAAGAGAGCGAGAGAGAGAGAGAGAGAGAGAGAGAAAGGGAGGGGTTGAGCTTCCCTCTCATATCTGCGGCATTAGTTCTCTCTATCGTGTTTGTGAGTGAGAGAGGGATAGCGTCGTGTGCAGAGAGGGAGTATGTTCGTGAGTGAGTGGGACAGGAGAGAAAGAGAGAGCGAGAGCGGGAGGGCGATCGACGGCTACGCGCGCATCTTCACCTTGCACCACGGAATAAGATGCCTCCACGGACGAAAGGTTGGTCACCACAGTGACGTCGTCGTCCCTGTTGGAGCTCTCGATGTCGATGTTGATGGAGCGCTCGATCTCGCGGTGCAGGCTGGTGACCACACCCGTGGGGGTAGCTGACGTTGGTCAGGCGGCCCTCGCTGTCATACCTGGGGGGGGGACAAACGGAGGCTCACTCACTCACCTGGAGCAAGGCCTCACCTGTTGTAGGCTTAGACACAAACAGGTGACAGGTAAGTAGTGACAGGAGAGAGGGCGGAGTTAGCCCAGCAGAAGGCACCCGATTCTACTTATCAAGGTTAAAGAGCATGATCAGTTAATTATTAGAATCAGGTGTCGTAGAGCTGGGCTAAACCAAACACCTGCACCCGCACTAGTCCTTTTCAGATAAGATTGGACACCCCTAGTCGAATGAAACCTCTCTACAGATCCTTTTTCAGGATCTGTGAAGTCTGAGATCCAGAGATCCGGTTTAGTGCAGGTAGTGCCTGGAAACAGGTGGGGCGTAGCACATAGGAATGGACACTAGAGGGAGACAGCAACCTGTATAGATGATGTAGACTCCAAAAAATAACTGGGGATAGTGCCAATCAAGGTAGCTCATCTATCCGGTACCGAAAACAGGACTTTGCACTTTAAACCTAATACTCCCAGACTTGGAGAAGCACACTGCATCAAGTCAATCAGGACAGCTCTAAGTTTTGTGGGGTGTCAGTGTAAATGTGGAGCAAACGCCTGCAGATCCTGCGGCCCCCCAGGCCACTGGGGTTAAAGTTCAAGCGTAAGATGATTCAGCTCATAGCTCTGACCCGATGTCCCAGCTTGCCCTGGGCCTCTGCTGTTGCCCCAGGCAACTTCTTGGCACCATGACACGGTGTACCATGGAGAATCACTAACAATCTGATTCCTCATTCAATAACCTCTAATAAACTCTCACCGACACACAACCCTGTGCCTGAAAATGTTTCTTTTTTTTACAATGAGGCAAACGTCTGACAACCAGCCATACAGAACAGTGCAAGATTTACTGTAGAGAAAACATACCTAAATACATGTATCTCTATATGTATACTATACTAGTAAGACACAGCAAATATAAGAGACATAACCACACTCTCTTGTGCACATACACACATAAAAGCAGACACAAATACACATGTATACACACACATACACACATACACATACACACACACACACACACACACACACACACACACACACACACACACACACACACACACACACGCGCACACACACATGCACACACGCACAAGCGCACAAATGCGCAGACCCACGCTCTTACTCATAGAAGGTGGTCCAGCCGGTCTCGTCGGCCTTGGACGCCAGCAGGCCGGTATTCCCGGCGTAGGTCAGCTGCGCCACCTCCTGGTTGAGCGCAGAGACGGCGCGCAGGCCGCCGGCCGGGTCCAGCGCCAGCGTCACCACCTGGTTCTCGGGCAGCAGGACGAGGCGCAGCGCCCCGGCGCCCCCCTGCCCCGCCCCGTCGCGCCTCACGCGCAGCGTGTTGTTGCAGCTGTCCACCACAGACGACAGCTCGCCGTCCAGGCCGTACGAGAAGTTATAGACGGACTCCCCGGTGATGAGGCTGACCGTCTGCGCGTGCCGGCCGTCCGCCCCAAACACGTAGAGCTCCTGGTCGCGCGGCGATGCTACCTCGTAGCGTCCGGACGGCGCCCGTGCCGGCCGGTTGCTGCTCACCGCCCGGATGCGGATGTTGTTGAGGTCGGCGATGAAGAGCGTGCCGTCGGGCGAGGCGGCCAGCGAGGTGGGCGAGTTGAGGCCGGCGTCGGTGGCGTAGCCGTCGTCGCCGGCGAAGCAGTTGCAGTTGACGTCGTTCTTGCAGTCGCACTCGGAGGCGGCGCCCGCCAGCAGGGAGATCTCGCCCCCGGTGCTCACCTGACGCACGCGGTTCATCTTCTTCTCGTCCGTCTCGGCGATGTACAGCACGCCCGCGTGGGAGAGCGCGATGGCCGTGGCGCTCTCCAGGGCCGAGTGGATGGCCAGCTTGCTCAGGGAGTAGTCGATGCCGGGCACCTGGCAGTGCATGGGCCGCCCCGCGATGATGCTCACCTGGTGGTTTTCGGTGATGCGCAGGATGACGTTGTTCTCCAGGACGTAGAGCGAGTTGTCCATGGGGTTCACCGCCAGGTCGGTGGGCCATTCCAAACGAACCTACAAACAGAACCAAGGAAAGCAGGACATCTGTGAATGGAACACACTAATACAGAATATAGTACACATACACTGCTGACAATAATCATAGTAATAATAATACATGTATTTGCATACATGTTCTTACTGTATTGTCATACTGTTCTGTCCTATTGTCCTACTGTGCCAATGTCCATTTTTATCATGATTTGTAGACCTTGTACAGCACTTTGGTCAGCTCCTGGAGTTTTTAAATGTGCTTTATAAATAAAATGACTTGACTTGACTTGACTTGCATGCATCACAACCATTCTCAAAGAGTAGAACGAATGGCACAGTATCATAAGAAACAAACAAAACACCAATGAAAAGCTGCAAGTAGAAGAGCCTGGTCACAAGCCAATGAGAGCATTGGATTTAAAACATCAACAGCATGCACGCTAATGAAGTAAAGACCAGCTGCACCACTGACCGCCACTGTCTCTCTCTGTCAGTGATGGGGCTTTGTCATGCAGTTTGGCATGAGCCCTGGTGCTAGGCTACTGATTACTTGCTGATTATTTATTTTGTAGATGAAGGGGTACATCGTACAGCGTGTCCTTGGACCGGCGCCTCTTGCAGTGGGAAAATAATGGTCGTGTCTGACCTTAAACCGTGTCTGGACACGGAAGACCCAATTAAAACGCCAAGATCTCTTACTGGCTTTTACGGTAGGCCACTGACATTTATCCGGGGCCAGATGCCTGAGGCAGGGGCTAAGCCTGCGCCTCTCCTCACACAGTGATGAACTGTGTTTTACGGGTCCTGAAGGGATTAAATGTCCTTTGAAGGGCTATTTAAATAAACGTGCTCTATTGCAGCTAATGCAACACCCAGAAATTAGCTGTGTAGCAGTGTGAGAAAGGATTTGGGACGGGATAGATTCCCATAATGCAGCTGGGGCCGACCTGGCTAACATCCATGCTTGCGTCGCAGCTGAGGGGCCGTACGGCCGTGAGGTCGTTGGTTCTCAGGAGGGTGGAGATGATGCCGTTCTGGTCCACCTTGCGGATCATGGTGGCGTCCACAAAGTACATGAGTCCATTCTTATCCACGGCGATCCCTGAGAGAGAGGGAGAGAGAGGGAGAGAGAGGGGGGGGGTAGAGGCAGAGAGACAAGAGGAGAGAGAGCGTGGGAGAGAGAATGAAAGACCAAGAGAAAGAGAAAAGGGACAGGAAAACATATTTGTATTCATTTTAATGTGTGCTCAATTAATTCTGGGACAGAGGGCTTTTATTTTGTTTGTTCACATTCCTGTTGTGAATATGTGTGTGTTGCAGGGGGGGAGGGGGGTTGTTACTCATTGTATTTTTTGTTCATTTCTAGTGACATAATCTCTCTTGTCATGCAAATAAAGCATATTTGAAACTGAATATGAATTTTGGGAGATGGGGGAGGGGGGGGTTTGGCGGCCACAACCACAACAATCGCACCGCGTCAGCTGTCACAATTGGTTCTCCCACTAGTGTGCAGCTACTGTCTGTCAGACACAAAAACCGAAAATATCTCAGTGCTTGACGTGACAGACGTCTGAGGTTTCAGAGGCTCCGCCCCCTTTCGGAGTGCCGGTCGAGCATATCTGTGCGCAGGTCACACTGATTCCCCCTCCGGACTCGACGTGTTTGAATCTCTGCGCCTCTAACTCCTCAGATGAGAGCTCTCCTCATTATCACTGAGGCACTGTGAAATCCTTGACGGTTTTGTGTCAAAATGAGTGGTGGGCAGTCAATTGTGGTTCCCTCGCCAGCGTGTGGTTCCCCTCGTGCTGTGACCAAGACCGATTTTTCAACTGACACCGGTCGCGGGCTACTGGTGATCATCCTCTGGACGGGGGCGGGCACGGGTACAGGTGTTTCCATGAGGACACAATGAGTAACAACGTGTGTGTGTGTGCATGTATGAGTGTATGTGAACTTAGTGTTTTATCCAATCATTTTGTATGCTTGCATATGCCATTGTTTTTTAGTATTATCACTCTGAGTGGTGTTCTCTCTTCTCATAGTATCACTTTTGAGGTTAATACAGTGCCTGCTATCCATCTTTTTCATGCCTCTGAAGTGTTCATTAAGCAACACTACATAGATGTATACGTATATGTAAAAAAAATATATTTAATAAACAGGAAAACAATAAAGGTATGGCAGTTGTAAACATGACCTGGAGGGCTGCCATTGCATGTCAGTTCTGTGTTCTGTATAAGTTATGTAATAAACTGTTTCCAAATGGTCAATATCATATCAACCTGTCGTGAACGGTATAAAAACTTTTTTGCTTTCAGGATGAACAAAACAAAACTCATTTAAAACCTCAACTGAAGTAATAGGCTTGATAACATTTGTTTTAATTGGTTATTTATGTATAATTTAACTATTAAAAATGATGATTTGATTGCACAGGGTGTTCAAACAAAGGGGCCATAGTGATTGGACTGATACCCCCCCATTAGCATGTTACAGCGTGTTACAGTATGTTATAACATGTTACAGTATGTTATAGCGTGTTACAGCATGTTACAATGGGTTGCAGAGTGGTATAGCATGTTACAGTGTGTTACAGTATGTTATAGAGTGTTACAGAATCCTATAGTGTGTTACTAGGGCTGCCCCCGACCAAAGATTTGCATAGTCGACCTGTAGTCGTCACTTCAAACCCATAGTTGACTAACCGTCGCACATTTATGATATTAATTTAATTATTTAAATATGAATTTTTGAGCATCAGAAAATAGTTTAACTTCTATCTGATCTAGTGTAAGTTTACTACATTACAAAGAAATACAAAACCGTCATTATGAGCATTTAAAATAGCAATTATAGCTACAAGCACAGGCTGCGTTTTGCTGGCCTGCGCTGCCGATTAACGGCATCGACAAAACGTTAAATTAATGTGTCGGAAACAACAAGCAATGAGACATTTAACATTGTTATTTTTATTTCCACTCTTTATAACAACACACAACTTAAAAATAGTGAATAACTAAATAAAAAAGCAGCCTTTTGTCCGGTGATACTAAAGAGCAAAAACAATGTAGCTAATTTAATAGCTTCATGGTTATCAAAAATGATCTTTTATGCAATTAAATAGGCTATAAATTATGTAAACAAACAAATAAATAAAAAGGCCAAACAAAAGATTAATTAGGCTATAATCTATATTAGCAACATGAAAGTGTGTTTTAGCCTACTTGTGACCAGTGAACTTTGTCACATTAGGCCGATACTCACTGCTGTTTTTCCTCCGATCGCAGTCTTCTCATATTACGCGTGAGGAACACGAGTTTGTTGACGTTGCTTGGGAGAAGTGAGCCCCGCGTTTTGCTGACAATGAAGCCGGCCTTTGAGAAGATGTGCTGAATGATAGGCGAATTGTTGCTTGCAGAGTTTACATTTAACTTTTTTGGGGTCATCCTTTAGATGCTTGAAATGCTCACATACTTTTGATTTTCTCTCAGACATTCTATACAACTGATCTATTCCTTAATTAATAGACACCAATTGTTTGTTACAAGGCACACGTCCGGAATGAATAGTTCCACTCTGCGTTTTTTCACACTGCGACGATTTGACCAATTAGAATTTTGGTCGACCAAGTTCTTTGATCAACTAATAGTTTAGTCGACTATTTGGGGGCAGCCCTATGTGTTACAGCATGGTACAGAGTGTTATAGAGTGTTACCATGTGTTATAGCATGATACAGTTTGTTATAGCATGTTACAGTGTGTTATAGCCTGTTATAGCGTGTTACAGACCCACCTCTGGGACTCATCAGCATGGCCTCCACAGCCTTGCCCCCGTCCCCACAGCGCGCCTCGTCGAAAGGCACACACTGCTCGCCCGTCCCGGCCACCACCTCAGCGTTATCCGACAGCAGCCGCGCCCCAGTCAGCGAGCGCACACGGTAGATCCTCCGCGAGTTGGTGTCGGAGAGGAAGAGTGCTCCGGACACGGGGTCCACCGCCAAGTAGTACTTATGCGTCGGGTTGTTGCTGCGAGCAGAAAAGTGGAACAGTACATAAAGAAAGCATAAAACTACAATAGGAGAGAACACACACCGTAAATAATGACGCATAGGCTATCAGATGTAATCAGACAGGAAACTTAAACTGAGCTTGCATACACCAGAACTACATTTATTAGTAAAGATGCAACACTTCAGCATGAAACTTTAATAGCAAGTGTAGTTTCACAGTTAGCAACAGCGCGTGACCTTGTTTTAAGCATAAAACACCCAAGGGACCGGGAGGGCAGATTGCAGAACAACTTACTTATAAAAAATTGTGCACTTGCTGTCGCTCTCCAGACAATCTACAGTTTTTACAATTAAGAAATTATTATTTCTCAAGTACTTTCTTCACAGGCTATGCGGCACTTTGTCTGGTTTTGATATCTAGACACTGCGCTCAGCACTTCATAGAGGGTGCACTGTAAGTGATTCTGCTCTCTGTGCGTTTCGACTTTGAAGAAGTGAAATTGAGGCACAATGAGAACACAAGCTGTGTGAATATAACCCGTCTAAAGAACCAGCACGCGGTCTAACACACATGAAATAACAGGCTTGTATGCACACACGCACACGCACAGACACACACACACATGCGCACAAGCACACGCACACACACATGCGCACACGCACACACACACACACACACATGCGCACATGCACAAGCACAAGAATGGAGGTTCAGAGTTTTATAGAAAGCATGCAGCAATTCTGTTACAGCTGACGATGATGTACTGAAAGGTGTGAGCAGGAACTGGGAGTAAGACTTTAAATGGGATTGTATAGCTTACCTGTGTCTAAAATCTTTGTTTCTTGGAGGAAAAAAAGACAAGAAATACACACATTAGAGTGCTGTTGCTACACACTTCTCTCCACTGTAAAATCGCCTTGATGCATTTAAGTTCTGTCGCATTAGTTGCCATTTTGTGACCTTAGAGGGTAGAAACCAATCAGCATTCACAGTCCAAAACCCTGAACTCACATGCTTTCACACACTTCTGTTACGGACTGTAACTGAACTGTCACAGGAGAACTTTGGGTTGGGAGCCGTGTAGCAGGCAGCTGTTGTGTGTGTGTGTGTGTGTGTTTGTGTGTATGTGTGTGCATGTGTGTGTGTGTGTGCATGTGTGTGTGTTTGTGTGCGTGTCTTCATCCCACTCTGTCAGTGCTCAGTGTTTTCCTTCAGAAACGGAACACTGGCAGGTGACAGGGCTGCCAATCACATACAGTATGACATCACAAGCGAGAGAGCCTGAGGTCTGTGCTCACTGACTGGCCCATGTCACCCCCCTTCATTTGCACCCTTTTACTATTTGGGGCTGGATTCATCAGCCCTGGAATAGGCAGGGCTATCGAGTGCTATCCTCAGTTCATATGAACCAGTGAGTCACTGATCCAGTGATTGACAGCGCAATGGAGCTTCACAAGCCACTCCCTCCTATCAGCACTGGACCGTCCCTCTGGACCCCCTCTCAGACCACCCCCCCCAAACACACCTGAGCTCTAGGATCCCGGTGGTGTTGAGGGAGGGGTACACCCTGCGCACAAAGTTGAGGTCCCCCACGTAGAGGCTGCCGTCGATGCCCACGGCCAGAGCCACCGGTGCCAGCAGCTTGTTCCCGTCCGCCTGCCCGTTGCAGCTGGGGCAGGAGATGCTCCGGCGACGCCCGTTTCCCATGATGCTCCTGATGACGGGCGGCTGCTGCGAGCTAAAGACGTTCTCCCCACTGCCCTTGTGAAGGATCCCTGGGGGACACACAGAGGCCTTTGGCACCACATCTCAATCATATCACTTTCAAATGACTCAAAGCTAAACACCTTCAATGAACACCTCCATGAATTTCAAACAATGTTCAAAAAACCCAGTTAAAAGTCTACTCCGGTGGCTCAAAACATGATAAACCCTGCTAAACACTGATGCATTTTCTGTTTTCGCTAATTCTCTGGAAGAATCCACAGAAATAAGCATG